>JAOVVF010000028.1:7778050-7794107 GCA_028565595.1 Duopalatinus emarginatus
ATTGAGGCCAGTGAGCCCATAAAGTCTAAAGCAGTAATAGAAAGTCAAACTAAAAAGTTATTAAAGTTCACTGAGCATTCAAGGATTTGACATAGACATTATCTTCCTCCGCTGAAAGTCTTTCTCGACACCGTTGTACGTGATGCAAAGTCGAGCTGGATAAAACAGACCATACTGAGCACCGTCAATGCCACGAAGTTGGCGCCGTACTTCGTTAAATGCCGCCCGTGCCCAAGCTACCTTAGCAGTATGGTCTGGAAAAACTGAGATGCTCTGACTGTAATCTGTCGGATCTCTCTGGTGCGGCGTAAGATGTCAGCACAGTCACTGTGATAATGAAATCTGCACACAATAGCTTGTGGACGGTCACTGGGCTCGGGTTTGAGCTGGAGTGTCTGGTGGGACTGGTCCAACAGCGGCTCCTTTACTAGACCAAAAGCTTCCTTCAATAAAGTCGCCACAGCAGCAGTGGTACAGGTGTCAGGACCCTCCGGTACTCCCACTATCCTGATGTTGTTCCGCCGTGACCTGGACTCCAAGTCCTCGCATTTATTTTCCAGCTTAGTCAAATTGGCCGTGAGGCACTTAATATTCGCTTTCATCACGGCAATATCATCGGAGCACACGGTAAGTGCGTGCTCCATCTCTCCGACAGTACCTTGTAGCTTGGATATCTTAGCATCGGCAGCAGCTTTATCATTCGCCAACTGTGCCTTAACTGCCTGCAAGTCGAGCTTAATAGTAGACAACACGTCCCCAAGAGTCTCCTGAAGTTCTTTTTTAAAAATATCAGCGATGTCTTTCCTCAGTGAGGCCAGCAACTCAACCTTAAGAGTAGCGATGTCAGGGTCAGCTTGAGTCAAAGCGGCCTCGGCACAAGTCGGCGACTCACTCGAGACTGTGGCAACGGTTTGCGAAGTAGGCCGCAGTTGTGTTTGAATAGTACTGCGAGTTTTAGCGGTCTTTCCAGCCATCTCACGCACTTCAGAGTTAGACTTCCGAACAAAAAGTAAGTCGGAGCAAAGTAGGACTAATAATATAACCAAAAAGCGCAGACGAATTACAATTTTTACATAAATCAGCAGGAGCTTCCAAACTCACGTCCTACTCCATAAGTACTCAGCAGCGCCCCCCATAAGATGCAACTTTAACAACCGAAAATGGATTTATTTCATGTTAATTCGAGTAGTCCTATGTAGGCCTATGCAAAGGATAATTATTCAGTATCGGTATTAAGTGAAGTGAAAGTGAAAATGAGCCACTTTTCTGACCAGTGGAATTCAACCTCTGCATTTAACCCATCAGTGCAGAGACGCACACACAAACACACTTGTGAACACTAGTGGACAGCACACATGCCCAGAGTGGTGGGCAGCCCCTTTATCCAGGGAGCAGTTGGGGGTTAGGTGCCTTGATCAAGGGCACTTCAGTCAAGTCTTGCCGGTTGCGGAGCTCAAACCTGGCACCTTCTGGTCCAAAGGCAGGTTCTTTAACCCCAAGACTATGGCTACTCCCATTAATATGCTAAATTAATATGCTTTTTTTCATTAACTCAGCTTCGTTAAGCCTTAGATGTGTGAAGCCTTGTTAAGCCTATTAAAAAGGATGACAAAAAGGGATCCTCCTCAGACTAATGAGGCATGACAACTGCTGGTTAATTCACACACCGTGGATTAGGCAGAGAATTCAAAACATTCCATATGCCTTACTGAACATACCCTGGGGCCAAGAAAACATGCGGCCCATTTCAATTTTCTACATGGCATTAGATATGAAATGTAATTTATATGAAGCTCAGAATGATCACCAGGGAAATCAAGATCCATTCTGTGCATTCTGTGATCCATTCACCGAGTAGCCATTTCTTTTTACACCTTTTCAAATAAAGGAAAAGATCTATCCCCAGCTAACATTTCACGAAATGCAGGCAGCATGAAATCTGCTACGATTCGTGTTCCTGTGGCAGCTTGTCAAATATAATTAAGTAGTTACTCAGCTGTCGACTAGATCTGCATTTCAATGCGTGAACCTGCCTCATTTTAGCCATCCAACAGTCGACGCCAAGTCTTTACCATCACACCCTGAACGCAGCTCTCACACAGGCATGCTAACCTCAAAAATTCATCAGTCTAAAGTCATTAATGTGAGTGGCAGATAAAGAATTGCACACGAGGACCTAACTTGTGAGCCGCGTGAAAACTGTCACAACGTATGTGGAGCTGAGGGATTAGTGAATAAAGGGGACAATTATGTAAGTAAATACAGCAGTCCGAACCAATTCAGGATGGAGTGCTGCAGTTGATCTTTAGCTTCTTTTCCACATACACAAAAAAAATGAAAAGATGTTAAATTCTGTGCCACTGGCCGGGGACTATCTATAGTGGCCAAACCTCTAACTGTCATATGCAAGTACTCATGCTCAAAAGCCTAGCCTAAGTATTATAACACAAAAGGCCACACTACAACCATTATAGCCATACTTAACCCTGAGCTAGCTAGTCTGTACAGCAACAGACCAACACCTGTCTCCCCAGTCACTAACAGACACCTCAGTAGTGGTATTAGTTGGTATTAGTCTGTATTAGTTTTTATTATTCTGTATTAGTCTGTAATAATCTGAATTTATTAGTGATAGTCTTTATTAGTCTGTATTACCTGGCATTAGTCTGATTTAGTTGGTATTAGTATGTAATAAACTGAATGTATCAGTGATAGTCATTATTAGTCTGTATTACCTGGTATTAGTCTGATTTAGTTGGTATTAGTCTAAATTAGTTTGTATTAGACTGTATTAGTTTGTCACAATCTGAATTTATTAGTGATAGTCAATAATAGTCTGTATTAGTTGGTATTAGTTGGTAGTAATTTGTATTAATCAGGATCAGTCTGTATTACTCTGTATCAGACTGTATTAGTCTGTATTTTTCTGCATTATTCTGTATTATTCCATATAGTCTGTAGTGATAATATTTTTATAAATTGACAAGCTTAACCATAACTGGCATAATCTTAACGTCTTAGAGTGAAGTGACTGACCTACTAACACACACACACACACACACACTAGTAAACTCATATACTAGTAGGCAGTGAACACTTGCCTGGAGTCGGGGGGGGGGGGGGGGGGGGGGGGGGGGGGGGGGGGGCAGCAGCCCCTGTGCATGACAACCAAAAAAGCACTAGCCCTAGCTCAAGGGCAGAGCCGGATCTAGAAATGTATTAATGGGGTGGCAAGAGAAGGGACAGTAATTTTTGAGGGGTGGCGACATATGGCAGACATATACAGTATACACTGAATTTAATCACAGTTAGCAATTTGATAAGAAATATTATGTACACACCACAAAAGGGCACAGGCTGCCATTTACAAACTTAAACAGACAAACTTAATCTAAATTGCATTTAAGGTTTCATGTGAAACAGTTTATATTTGGAATAAGTGACCATACACTGGGATCGCACTTATAAGGAAATAGAAGTATGGTAACACTACTGTAGTAGTAAAGAAAAGGCATTAAGGTAAGACACAGGTGATGAGTGGCAGATATGTGAGAGGGAAAGCAAATAGTTTTTGACTGTGTCAGAGTGGCAGCATTGCAGGCAGCATTTGTACAAGAAGAAACAATCCAAAGAGAAACTTACCCAAGAAGATCTATGGACTGAGCTGTACTAAGTGGAGCATAAATACACTGTGGAAATAAATGGGTCATGGCACTCAAACAAGGGACTGGACAGATTTATATTGTATATACAAAAGAAGAGACATTAAAAATACAACAACAATAGCAACAACGCCATAACAGCCCAATGTGGCGATTTCCATGTTGCTTAGCAAAACGCTTTACAAATTTATCTAGGTCTACTGCTTTTGAGCGTTTTGATTCAATGCTGAGTACAGCCAAACTCAATTGTCTCTTTTCTGTCATAGTAGACCACAAAAAAAAGTCTTTATGAGCCTCAGAGATCAAAAAGATCCTCAAGACTTGATGGATTTAGTGCCTGGACACCCTGCACTATTACAATTTGTATTTAAAAATCTTCTTCGTATTTCTCCACTCATGTTATCCCGAACTGGATAATACACAGAGACACAAAAAGTCTGTTTGCTTTGCTATCTGAAAGTACATGCTGTCCCAAGGTGGAGTGGATGACCGTATCCTGAATCACCTATGTTTTCTGTCTTGGCCTCTTTGGTTTTCACTGAGTTGCATCAATGTTACCTCAGTGACATGAATCAAGTGTTTCACTCCACATTTCCTCAAAAGAGGCTTTGAGCCAATATCCCTCTTGCTTTAACAGCTCTTTGTGGATGGTTGTCAGATGTGTCCCCGCTGTCAATTTCAGCTAATGTTTTAATGTAGTATTGATTTTCAGCCACTTGCTTCTTTTTTGCTCATCCATTTGTCCAAACATTGAGGTATTTTATCCATAATTTTCTTGTTCTCGGTCTGTGCAAACATTGCATTTACATGGCCTTTAGATCTGGCATGAAATCAGAAACCACTGTCTTTCATTGTAGCCTTTTTTTAGTTACGATAACCTGATTCTGATGAGCTACACCTGCTAAAGATGAGGCACTAGGAGATACCAGCAACCCTGAGTCCTGTTTTTGATGCGCTACACCTGCTACAGATGAGGCACTAGGAGATACCAGCAACCCTGAGTCCTATTTTTGATGCGCTACACCTGCTACAGATGAGGCAACAGGAGATACCAGCAACCCTGAGTCCTGATTCCTCCTGCTCCCCAAACCCTGCGTACACTGTGACCCCTCCTATCTTCTTACAGTCTCATCTGACCCACTATGGACATGGACAGTCTACAATACACCATGAAATAGATCACAGACTTTATATCCCTGGCTACCTGCACTTTTGTTTTTGTTTATATTTACACATCTGTGTCACCCAAATGAGGATGGGTTCCTTTCAAGGTTTCTTAATTTTGTCATCTCAGGGTGTTTTTCCTTGCCACTGTCGCTACCGGCTTGCTCATTAGCGATAAAATTTCTAAATTATACTATAAATGTAAAATATACTATAAATGTATATTTGACCCTTTTCATTATTTTCTGTAAAGCTGCTTTGGGACAATGTCCATTGTTAAAAGCGCTTTATAAATAAAATGGAATTGAATTGAATTGAATAACCCTTAAACGAGGTAAAAACAGTCCTTGGAGCTTCAGGGAGGGAAAAATGCCTAGAAGCAAAACATTAAGCTGCATCTTTTGATTGAAGTATTCTAATGACGGATGAGATTTGGACCAGTCAATGCGAAAGCTTCTCTTGGCATCTCCCTGGAGGGTCCTAGGGAAATTATCTCTCATTGGCAGCACTGATACCTCACACCTGGTCTTGGATACGTCTAGAAGATGGAGGGGAGGAAAGATTCAAACTGAACTAATTATACAATAGAACAACTATCAAGAACATGATCGATTTGTCATTGATTAGTTATAACAAGCAGACTGTGTTAACACACACTAACATTTTAGCCTGGGAGAATATTTTTAGTTTCATTTGTTTAATGTTGGAATTAAACCTGAGCAACAGATCTAAAATACATTGTACACAAAATATTAAAACTCTCCTACTATCTGATCACATTTTTACCCTTTTACCCAATTATTCATATTTAAGCAAACACAAATATTTATATTCATTTAAAGAATACTAAGTAATGTCTCTTAAATACATCATTTGTTGTTGCAGCAACAATTTCCATACTATTTGGATCAGCTGAACTGGAGATCATTGGTGATGGCTCAGGTACTCTCCTTTCCCTTTCACTGTGTGAGTCTGTGTGTTATCTTGTCTCTCTCTTTCTCCCTCCTCAATATCTTCATTGCTGTGTTGTTCTCTCACCTCCTTCTGTCCTTGGTCCCCTTGGCCTTATACTCTATCTCTGTTATGTTTCTGTTGCCTTTCTCTCTCTCCTTCCACCGTGTCCTTTTCTTCTCTCTCTCCTTCCACCTCTTTTTTCTCACCTTCCACCTCATCTTCACCAGTTACCTTGCTCAGTTGTTTATTTTCTATTTGTCCTGTCTTTCTCTTTGGTGAGAAAAAACTATATATATCTTTCCTTTCATTTCTGTAAGATGATGCAAAGTAACTTTTTTACCTCTTTCCTCCGATGTCTCCTTTCCTCACGACTCCTGGCTCCCTCACTTCGTGCCACTCAGTTTTTCAAACAAATCAGTTTCTTGCCACTCTGACGTTATCATGCGCTGCGTTCACTGCAGTCGGACATTGGAGATTTGTGCTCATGAATTGGCCATAAATTTTCTGTTAATTTGTTGCTGCCAACCGGGATGGCAAGAGTTTCTTTTAGGATGCCATTTGCCAGCCTATGCCACCCCAGTAGATCCACCCATGCTCAAGGGCACTTGAGTTGTGTCTTGTCAGTATAGAGGATCAAACCGGCAACCTTCTGGTCACAAGACTCGTTCCCTAACCTCAAGCCTCGGTTGCACCTGGGATAAAATGACAAGTTTGAACACTGTAGTCGGACATTGGACATTGGAAATGTATCATCACACAGAGAAAGATATAAGCACAACAGATACGAATAGTTGTTGATGTGTTTGAGTGATAGGAGCACACTCTGCTATAGGGTTCTGCTTAGAATTATAAAGTGTTGAAGAGGTTTTGTCATTCCCACCAGTCAACAGATCTCAACATTATCGAACACATCTGAGATAAGATGCAATGTGCTGTAGAACACAAAAACCCTACACCTCTGAATACAACAGAATGGTCCATTTTGAAGGAAGTATGGTGTTCATTGCCTACAGAATATTACCACAAGCTCAAGGAGTCCATGTCCTGTGGGAGACCTACCAAGTATTAGACTGGTGTACATTGCTGACAGCATTAGTCAGCAAGTCAACAGTCAGTTCTTGAAGTTGATGTCTTAGGAACAGAAAGAATGGTATAAGTATCTAAGCGAATTTGACAAGAACAAAACTGAGATATATATGTATATAAATATAAATGACTGGGTCAATGCATTTCCAAAATAGTAGGTTGTGTGGGGTGTTCCTTGGTTAGTACACACAAAAGTGGTTTAATTAAGGGCAATTAGATAAACCGTCATATGCCAAAGGGCACCCAAGGGTCACTCATGTTTATGGGTGGATGAAGACAAGCCTGTCTGGTCTGATCCCACAGGATTTCCACAAAAGATTCCACATTTTTGGAAATGATTTCTGACAACTGGATGCCAGTGTGCTTTTTGCATGCTTCTATGTGCTAGTTTGGAGAAGACCTTATCTGTCATCTGATGGCTGTCATTAGCAATGAGCTCCTATGGTACTTGTTAGTATACGAGTATAGAGCAACGTTCAAGGGATGAGCAGCATCCTAATTTTCTTAGCATCTTCTTTCTAAAAGTGTGACAAAGCTGCTATTTCACTATTTCAACTTCATAGCAATATAGCAACTTAAGCAATGACAGATTATTGAGTGACCTGTAATACCAGTGTACAACCCGGTTTTTTTCAGCAACAGAAAGACAGATTTTTGGTCATGTTCTGTTCCTGGCTCTCGCTTTTCACACCAAGCTGTGACACTGGTTTGAAAAGCTGCTCAGTGGCTAAAAAGCCCTTTGCAAATTTACAGCCAGACGGGTTTCTTTATTCGTTGCCAACAGCAAATTCTTGTGACAAGGGTCTGCTGGAGGACAGTGTGTCTTCAAAGAAATGTCATCTCAGTGGCGAGCTACGGAGCAACACATTCTGTCCGGCACCTTTTCAAGCGGTGCAGTTTTGGTATGCGGGAACTCTTTTGGAGCCGGCTAAATCAAGAGATACAAAGGTGCGATTTAGGGCAGCGCGTTTAATAATAGAGAGCACCTGGCTCTTTCATATCAATCATACATGACTTCTTTTTCCCACCGATCTGAAGGACTCACAAAGGCTACAGAGGAACAGTGCGGAATGCACTGGCACCTGACATTCCCGCTGACATCTCTGGTGCTGAGACAAGGATTACCGTCCAATTTATCTCTCTTTTCCACAGACTTAGCTCTGTCTAAACAGCTCTCCACTTCAAAGTGCATGACAAAAAAGAAGGCAGCAATGGATGGCTGCAGACTCTCGGGCAAAATTGGCTTAATCCAGCTCCATTTTAAATTGTGCAATCATACACACACACACAAAGAAAAATACGTTTTGATCTCCGGGGCGAAAATTACCTTGATGTAAGTGGAGACTAAAATTTCCTTTCTGCTCTTCCCTGGTGTTTGGCTGGAGCAGGGTATATGATGACAATGATGGGCCATTTATGAACTAATAAGGTTAAGAGCGAATGCCCAGCTTCTAGTGGATATTAAACACATAGTGCCATGCGAAATGATCTTTATCTCATATATATTACTTAAAATCCTGTTGTTTAATGCAGGCCAGATAAGGACTTTGACTGATATAGGGAAAACCTGTATTTAACATGTAATATACAATAAAGCACCAAGAAAAAACGGTACACCAGTCTAATACCATCCCCCACAGGGCATGGACTCGACAAGCACGCAGAACTATGCTGTAGGCAATCAACACCAAACTTCCTGGTGCAGGATTTCTGTTTTCCACAGCACATTGCATGATATCCCGGATGAGTTCAATAACACTGAGACCTGGTGAATTATGTGCGAATAGTAAAACCCCAAACTCAGATGAGTGTTCCTCGAATAATAATTTGGCATCTCAAGTGGAGACATGTGGCGTGCATTGTCCTGTTAGACGAGGCCAAACCTGTCAGAATGAATGCAGGACATGAACTGGTGTAGAAATGATGTCAGAAAGGAGGCACACACAGTGTTCAGAGACGTTTGCAGACGTACCAGAGGTCCATTACGGAGTCACCACCCAGTTATTCTGGCACTGCAGCTTTATTAACATAAAAGCATACATTTCAACTCAATGTTACTTATATTAGATCACCCAGTAGACTGGCTTTTCTCTGCGATATTACACGGATCTGAACACATTAGAAGCCTATTATACCACAGATTTATTATTGCTGTAACAATTTATTCACAGGAACTTGTGGCAAATGTGCCAGATAATCTAAAACTAATAATGCACAGTCTTCAGGGTGAAGCAGTCTTTGGTGTCTTGTTAAAAAAAAACGTGAGAGAACAGGAACACGCTTGTTATGTAGACCTTTTACAACTCTACAGGTGAAGTCCTACACCTCGGATTAGAATTGTGGACCATTTTGCAGAAAGTATGGTGTACATTGCCTACAGAACATTTCTTGTGCAGTAAATGCCCCATGGGGTATTAGACTGGTGTACTGGTTTTTCTGGTACTTTACTGTACACTGAAATCAAGTATTTTGAATTTTCTTAGCAAGTATTTAGAATTCAGACAAATGAACTCATTTAGGTAAATTCTACTAATATTTCCCTTTGTTAGATATAAATATCATTTATTTTAACTATATATGATCATCATGTCTATTTCAGACATATTTTCACTCCTTTCAGGTCGAAAATTGTCTTATTTTACAAGCAGACGAGTGGCAAGTACACTGAAAAAAAAAAACCTCATGAGATTTACTTTAAAAAATCCTCGTAACAATTTGCACTAACATTTTCTAAGTAAATTTTACTGCTGTAAAATCAAGTATAACTTACCCAGAAAAATTACCTCTACATACCACTAAACCTTTTAAGTAAATGTTACTTAATTATATTGAAGTGAAAAGTTATATGTACTTAAACTAATTATGTAAAGTCTATTTAGATTTTTAGACATAAAGGTCATTACATCAAAATGTTAAGTAAATCAGTTATAAAATATCTACTTAAAATTTATATGATTATATAAAATATATAATAAAATATATAATTATATATAATTATATGATTTTTCTGTCAATTTCAATTACTTAGTGGTACAAATGTATATTACTCACTATACTTATGTACATTTTGCATATTTGTAACATTTAAAGTGTGAGATGTGACATTTATTAACATAGTAACAATAAAGACAACAAGCAAAATGAACCATTTGTAATATATTAATATCTTCAAAAATACAGCAATGACTGTTTAGCCTTAATTAAAAGTGGAGAAAAAAAGGAGTGTTTTTAAAACACATACAAGTTATACCACGTACAACCAACGAAAAATGGAGATACCCTCAGTGGCTCTTAGTGGAGTTTTTCTCTCCAGTGAAGGTCGCCTCTTCCTCGGCTCGAGCCTTTATACAGGCCTCGGTGCCTCTTTCATCCCTGATCAAAATAATCTGAATTAATAACAACGCTTCATGGAGTTTACCATAATAATTTATATTACAGCTGCACATTCATAACTCATTTATAAGTTACAGTGATGTATAAGTCATTTAAAAGTATTCTCAACATTTTATACCTGGGCAACTGCGTTAGCTAGCTGTAGCTAACTCCGCTAGCTAGCGCGCTAAGCTAACAGTAGCTTTGGTGGTCTGTCAGGTCTTACTTAATAAATTAACGGAGTACAGTTCATTTGAAAACAATCTAATACTTAACACACGGCGAGTCCGTCTGCTATGTTTTTAAACCTGAACTCAGAGCTGGTAAACTGCATATGACGGGATTTCCTTCAGAGAGAAGGATACCTGTCCCACTGCATTTTTTTTTGTTGCCAAAAACGGCATGTAAACCTGCTACCTAATAAGTAGACCACCAATATTACTACAGAAACCTCCTTACTTAACGTCAATGAGCTCATTATTATCTCTAAAGAAGCAAAACAGGAGCTCACCTTTACCGCAACAGAATCAGAAAATTGGTGTTTACTGTTTAATTTTAATATTATAGTGTGAACTTTATGATAATTAATTAAGTATATTTTACTACACCAAAAATTTGTTGGTTTTTTTTCAGTGAAGACAATTATCACCAGTACAACAAACCAACCAGGACTCCGTTTCCCAGAATCCTTAGAAGCTACCTAATATGGCCACTACCCCCACCCCTGACTGCTCAGTCCATTAAACTTCAGTAGCGTTTCCCACAAATGTTTTATGTTACTGATTGCGTTTGATTGCTTTCACCTGTTTTGTGTTACCCATGTTTCACTTCAGCTATTTAAAACCGTGCCCTTTTCTTGTTTGTTGTTCAAAATGTTTGAATTCTGTTGTGTTTTAGTATCAAGCTGTTTGTTGTATTGTTTACCTGGAACTTGTATTGTTTACCTGGATCTTGTATTGTTTATCTCATATTTTGTGATTTTGAATCTGTTTTTGCTGCTGATATCCAGTCCACTGATTGCATGACTTCGTGCCTGTACTTTGACTCTGCACTTGGACTGTGCTCTGAATTTTGAACTGCTTATTAAATTACTTGCAATTGTGTCCATACCTCATCTTGTAACAGACAAAAACAGACAATTTTAAGCATGCATTAGTATTACATATACAAATCTTCTTAATAGCCTTGTGTTTGTTATATAATAATCTCATAATAAGAATTATTAGATAACATTTGGCAAAAAGGTTGTGGAAACCTGACACCCATATGTGTTTTTTAAGCATCCCATTCCAGATATAGTCCCCACTTTGCTATGATAACAACCTCCATTCTTCTCAAAGGGCTTTTCACTAGATTTTTCCAACATGATTGAGGGGATGTATGTTCATTCAGCCACAAGAGCATTAAAGATGTCAGGCACTGATGTTAGGTGAGGAGCTCTTGGGTGCAGTTCATTCCAAATGTATTAAGTCGGATTATGCAGGACCCACGAGTTTCTCAGGCTAACCACAAACCATGTCTTTATGAAGCTCATTTTGTGCACAGAGACATTATCATGTTAGAACTACTGGGCCTTGTTGTTGCACTGAAGGGAAATTGTAATGTTCTAGCATTCAAAAGCATCCTGGATAATTGTGTGGTTCCAACCTTGGCAACAGTTTGAACATGACCCACAGATGTGTGTGAGGGTCACATGTTCACAAATATTTGGCCATAAAAGTGTATCTTTACTAAAAGGTCAATTGCCAGTTTTTCTAGTCAGCTTTTTAGCAATATACTTTATTAAGTGAAGAACTACAGGGCAGTCGTCAAAATTTGTGCTATTTATTTGCTTTGGGCTATGCTATACAACCACAAAGACACTGTGCAAAGAAAGCAAAGATTATGACACTTCAGAAAAAGTGACATGCATAAAGCAAACTTATATGATAGAAGATATCTGAAAAACGTTCAGCTGGAATAAGAGGACAAACATCAGGATAGAGAAAGTGGACACTAATACTGATAAATGTAAGCTTATTAGCAAGACAAAATATCTTTTTTATATATATTTCAGTATCAAGGATTATATCTTTTTAAAATGTCCAGAATTTTAACAAAAGCTCAAATCTTTGAAAAAGATAATACAAAAATATCCAGAGCTGTGAGTTGACGTTGAAAGGGAGATAATCAGAGGCAAAAGAGTGAAGTGTCATATCATGATTGAATGTCTTTATCCACTTAAACTGCATCTGGTTTATAAGTGTGGGAAATCAATGCCAAATTCTATATCGATGCTAAATTCAGTAGCAGAATGTTCTACTGAAAGTCACTACATTACAGTATATGTATGAGCTTATTCAATTTCAAGAGCATGAGCTTGTGTGGAGAAAACATTAGAGTATATGAAACACAAAGATTTGACACGAGTGTGTCTCTGACTAGATAAAAACGTTTTGATAAAAAAAAAAATCTTAGATATGTAAATAATCAGCAGGGACACTGCTACTCTTTATGCATTCAAAGCATTCAAAGATTCTGTAAAACGTTTTTTTTTCTTTCTGTGCAGGATAATATCTAAAACATTTATAGATGGGTAAAGTACGTCAAATGGTATAGACTTGGTGTCATCAGAACACTGAAGCCACAGAACAGACAAACAAAACATACAAAACGTTCAAAAAGACTGTCAAACACGCCGAGAACAAGTCTGACGCAAGTGCTGAAGGTTCATCGACGTAGATGAGTTTGCAGTGTAGAAGGGGTGGACATGCTGGCAAAAACAAGAAGGAAAAAAAAAGAGACAGAAAGGCAGAGACAGGTCCTTGGTCACTCATCTTCTGTGTGGCTGCCCTCAGACTGCTCCTGTGAAACACACCAACAACTGAATGTGTGAGATGGCACACAGAAGTATAATCCATCGCCTGCAATCCTTAGCTCAGGACAGACAGCTAGTCTCAAGAGCCTTTCACGTGGTGCACTTGTGTGGGATAATGAGAGAAAAGCCCACTGCTACACTAAATAGTACCAGACTGTCTAACAGAACTGGATTAACAAGTGTAAGAAAGGAGCATACACTGCTATTATAAAGTCAGAGCAGACCCCCCCCCCCATTTGTGTTTGTCTTGCTTTTGCTGCTACAACTGATAGCCTCCACTCTTCTGGGAAGGCTTCCACTCAATATTAGAACGTGGCTTTGTGAATGTTAATTCAGGCAATGATGTCAGATAAGGAGGCTTTGCAGCAGAGTCAGGTCTTTGTCACGAAGGGTCTTAATTACATGCATGATCCACATGCACCATGACAAACAAAAATATCATATTTAAACAGTAGACATAAACATCTCGGATTTTGTTGGTTTTTGCTCTGAAGGGTAGCTCAGACTAGGTGACATGTACAGCAACAGGCAGATGCACATAAATCACAACTTGTATTACTCCACTGACGTGTTGCCAAGTAACACACTTAGCTGAGTGACGTGCTGCCAGTAACCGCAAGGTTTATGCACACAAACCGCTAGTTGTTTTTTTATTTGTGTTCATATAAAATGAGAAATAAATAAAATGGATTTGAAAGACCTGCAGCCCGTTTGCTCAGACTCTGAAGCCAGCTGGGCTGTTTGATGCCAATGTACATCCCACAGAGCAGCCTTATTTTCCTAACTAACGAACGGAAATGTGCAAATTAACGTATACAAATAACGCATTTACCCAAATAAGTAAGTAAGCAAACAGACAAACAAACAAACAATCTCTAAATTCTTAATAATTTTTATTTTTAGCTTTTTGTCCTTTCCTTTCATCTTCACTTATTTGCATTTTTTAATTCCAAACTAATATTAATTGGTAGTGTTACAGCAGGCTCGGGAATTTTTACTGTTGCATAGCAACAACTTATTCATGTGGAACTACTTTTTGGCAGAAGGTATTGTCAATATTAAAGCATATTCAGTCTGCAAGTCTGGGCTTCTTTGATTTATTTTCTTTCTTTCTTTCGTAAAAAACTGTACTAAAACACTCGAGGTCGTGTGTTATTGCAAATAACAGCACGGCTGTGATGATCTACGCGTTTTCGGCTCGTGTCTGTGACCAAATCACAACTGTGATGTTATTCACGATAACGCGCTCCCTCTCGTGTTCTACTGCTTAAATAACATATGACATGTCACACATTCAGATTCCATTCCACAGCCTACCATGAACTCTGAACAATTTTGGTCTGCAGATTTGCACATTATTTTCAAGATTCAAATTTAAAACCTTACACACTTGCCACATTTATCCTAAATAGGTTTAGTTGACACAGCCAAGATTGTTGTGTTTAATGTACTATAAAGGTTTTTGTTCATTTTTACATTACAAATATTTAATTTGAATGAAAGTATTACAGCTGTTGCTGTTACCTGTTTATATGTGAAGTGTAACACAAAGAATCAATTGGGCTGCATTTACATTCAATGCATTTGTGTATTTTTTGTTTTTGTGGTTTATTTTATCCTCATGTCCTAACAGTAAGCACAATACCAACAATAATAATAATAATATTCTAGTCTTAAGAGTGTCAAAAGAGAGTATTGTTATTGGACCATCACTAGTAGAAAATGTGTTCTGAAAAAGAAACTTTTTTTTGTAATATCAAATGTACCACAATGCAGAAAAAAATGTAATATGATGATATATGATGAATGATATATTGAAAGGTATTGTTTTTAATGTGATAATCTGATTTGATGTGAACCTACATTCTCCTCCTGCTCCTCATCACTGTCATCATCACTGACCACAGGCTTGGCCTTGACACGACTCGACCGCTTCTTGCCCCTTTCTTGGCTGCACTCCTCCCGCTTGTTTAGCTTGATCTTCACTTTCACTGACTTCGCTGTGGTGGGAACCAAGTTGCGTAATTGAAAGGAAAAAAAAAAAGGTATTTCCAGACTTAGTGACTTTTTTTTAAATTGTACCATGTGAAAGTTTTTTCTTGAGCTCGTAACACAACACTGTCCTTATGCTGGGCAATGATTGTATAAACAGAGTAAGTAAATTACTATTTGAGGAAGACATCAGAAGTCAGACTGAATGCTATGCTAATAAGTTAGAATGGAGCTACCAAGAAAGCCTTTCAGTGTGATGAGAAAGACAACTTAATTGTGCATGAAATGATGAGCTTAAATAAATGAAGTGCTAATGTTTGGAGCTGACTCAACCATATGAAACACTGATGCAAATTTAATCAAAGCTCTTTTTTTAGTGTATTCTCTAGATTTCAAGATTCCTACATTTACTATGAAATTTTAAATGTCTTCGAGAAAAACAATCACATAGGTTCGGTTGTTCATAGTGTCCATACGTTTTTGTTTTGTCATTCAGACATAACAGAAGAAAAAAAAGGATTTTTAAAATAGATTTCTTACACTCAGCCTCTGACTCCTCATCTTCATCTTCGTCATTGCTGTCATCTTCGCTCTCCTCTTTAGCAATCTTCTGTCTGGCGCTCCTAAACACGGACTGCAGCACTATGGAATCCTCAAAGATCTTAAAGGAGATGGCATCAAACGACAGAAAAAAGGGGGGGCATCATTTGAAAGAGAAAAACCTTGATTACCTAAAACCTTTTTTTTTTTTTTTGAAAGAAGAGTGTTAAATGAATTCCTGTCTAGGATTAAGTAGTACAAGGAACATTGATTTGCTGATGGATGATTGTAGCATTAATGAATTATTACTGTGTCATGTATAAACAGTGTAATGTGCCTGAAATAAAACTGCATATTCTGTTTATGAAGGCAGAGAATGCTAAAAATGCATGGGCCTATGAGAATGTTGGGGGGGGGGGGGGGGGGGAAA
>JAOVVF010000028.1:7847189-7863741 GCA_028565595.1 Duopalatinus emarginatus
AGATAGATAGATAGATAGATAGATAGATAGATAGATAGACAGACAGACAGACAGATAGACAGACAGATAGAAAGGCTGAGTAAAAGCATGAACGCAGACTTGGCACAGTGCCATCCTTTGTCAAACCCTTGCTATCTGATCTAGCCCCAGGGCGTATGTTGTTTTAGGTCTAACGACAGATTAGTAATAACTGATTGACCAATAGAGTCTGTTCTTTAGAGAATGCAGTTGTTATTTTACAGTACAGACACACACTGCACATTGCAAGCACATTGATCCCCTGTTCCTTTCTCTACCGGCTCACCTAAAACACTTGACTTTTTTGTTCTGTTGAGTACAAAGGCAGCTCGCTGTGGACGTCCTTCATTTCTCATTCCTCTGTCCACACACCTCATCTCGAACCATCCCACACTCTTTTGTTTGAAGCGGATGAATCCTTGCCATTTCTCTATTTTTATACCGAGCAAGGATTTGGTGGGGGATTTTTTTATGCCCCATCCCCCACCCACATGGGACACTGATGTGTATGTAACATTTTACATGTTTGATACTTGTGACAACTTGTCGCTGAAAAAGACAGCACCAGGGCCTCTGAATGGCATTTGGATTGGAGCCTGAGTAAATAATTACTTTGCGTGTAACAGCTAGCAAATGACAAGGGCATCCTTCATCAAGGCACTCGATGAGCTTTGAACAGGAATAACAAAAATATTAGTGGTGACATATGAGGACAGCTTTATTAAAAGTATTAAGGACTCATTCAAAAACTATGCTTACTTTAGGCCTGCTCTGTCCTAAATGATACATCTATAAACCCAATGTCATTCTTATGCACAACAGAACAACGTGTCCGTGCATGAAAAACCACACTGTCCTTAAAGATTTAGGTTTGGGATTCTGATAAATTCCAGTATGAAATGCTGGACAGAGCGCGATGTTACAAGATTTTGCTGTCGAGTGTCATGACATTATGAGTTCATTACGATTACATCAGCTCATCTGCGCTGGCAAAAAGCGAGCACTTCCCACCTGCACCCATGAATCAGATCAAAAAAGGCTTATCTTAGGACATTGTCTCTGCGTTGTGGCCAGTTTCACATCACTAAATCACACGCAGGACTGTAGTTCAACTGCCTAATGAACAACATTTCCAGGGCAAAGAGCTTAGATTTAAAATAATCTGCCCCTCAGAAGACAGCACTGGTAAAAGGTGACACCTGGAATCGATGAAACTTCACTCCTCCCAGTTGCGCAAAGGAATAAAAACTTTTCTCTTGGCACAAAAGTTGTCATATACCCGTCGTCATAAATGCAGAGGAGCGCTTGTATTCGAGAAGTCTGAGCTTTTTACATGTTATAAGTTCTGCTAGAGAGGGCAAAGGAGTAAGATATTGCAACGCTGAAGAAAGATACACATGACTGAATTCTCATGTTCTACACAAGATGATAAATTAGAGATTCATTTAGTTTTTGAAATGTTTTCCTTTTCCTAAAACAGCAAGTTGGCTTTGGCTCGGAGGTGTTACTCAGCGAAATGGAGGAATTTGTGTCACTGAGAGGGCTTGTCTCGCAGTTCAAACAACAAGCCGTGAATTATACAGCTAGCTAGTGGCAACCTGTCCACACTTCACATAATAAGAGGTGTGTTCTTGTCCTGCTAAAACAACACTCACAAAGGGGAAAGGTGACGGATGTGCGTGATTTGGCTTCTTCAATGCAACACGAATGGAGTGTTGATACTTTTCCTCCCACGCTTCTTTTTTTTTTTTTTTTTTTGTGATTGGCACACCTGAAGAACATCCAAACCTTCTTCACAAATTGTAACAACTGTAACATATTGGAAATGCACCTGCATAGAATAATGCAATGCTACATTTGGTTGCAGTGTCTTGCAAAGCTGTAGTTTACCTAAATAAACAAGAGTTATGCAAATTTGTTTTAAGCATAATGCAGATTGTGCTAGGGATCCGGCGCTGTTCAGGCAAAACAAAAGTGTGCATGTATGTTGTGCAAACAAAAGAAACTCTTTTTGGGATGAATAACTGTTGAACAGGGTAATATTTTGGTCGAATGTCCATCAGTGAACAAAAATCAGATTTTAAAATATACTGAATTTTCTACTTATACACTTGCACATTTTCTGTATAGCTGGGGATTATTTATAATCACACTATGTATGTCACCCAAATTAGTTACTTTTGGAGTCTGGTTTCTCTTAAGGTTTCTTCCTAGTGTCACCTCAGGAAGGTTTTCCTTGCCACCGGCTTACTTATCAGGGACAATTTTAATGTCAATGTAAAATCCGAATTTGGGATGATAAAATACATATAAAATTGAATGGAACGGAATTGAATTTATAAGCCAGTTTAGTGTTTTTAACCATGCAGTTAAATACAAAAAGATGTTTGATATTTAAGAAGAACTTCAGGGGCAATTGTCATGAAACGTTGTCCCATTAAAGTGTGTAGGATGGGCCAAGCAAATGAAATAAAAAATGATATGGGTATTCTTTTTGTGCTACAGACAAAAATGAACTCAAAGGACCCCAAGTCGTGCAACAAAACATCGTTCGACTAGAGATTGCAAATTCTTTGCAAAAGAATTTCAAATTCATTGCAAAAATTCGAATTGTGGGTGATGTTACAGTGATACAAGCAGCTCAAAAAGAAGTGACTAGCTGCAGGTGACTTGGAGGAATCTTGTGATAACCTTCAACCTCTTGGTTGGTGGCTGAGATATGGTAAGGGAGAAGTCTGGGGAGTGGTAATTGGACATTAGGGAGAAAATCAGGGGAAAGAAAGTCATTTTTGCACACACACAAACCCTTAGTAAAGTGTGCTTTTGGCCTTGGCCAAGGTTTGCACTCTTCAATTGCACCTCCAGTATTGTTGTAATTCTGATATATCTAATCTGTTATGTATATATTTTCATCCATAATAGTGCCAGTGGAGTCATGGTATGGGCAGGCATAATGGACAGCAAACACAGGTGCATTTTATCGATGGCATTTTGAATGCACAGAGATAACGTGACGAGAACCACCGCCACAATGAGCCACTCGATTCACAATGTTGACATTCACAACAAGCCCTCTGGTGGACATTCCTGCAGTCAGCATGTTAATTGCATGCTCCCTGAAAACATCTGCAACATCTGTTTGATGTTAACATTGCAACATCTGTGCTACTGTGCTGTGTGATAAAACTGCACATTTTAGAGTGTCCTTTTATTATGGCCCGCCTAAGGTAGACCTGTGCAATAATCATGCTGTCTAATCAGCATCTTGATATGCCACACTTGTACGGTGAATGGATTATCTTAGCAAAAAAGAAGTGGTCACTAACACAGATTTAGGCAAATTTGTAAACAATATTTAAAAAAAAAAAGCCTTTTGTGTACATAGAAAAAGTCGTAGAGTCCACATCATGAAAAATTTGAGCAAAAACAAAAGTGTTTATAGCACAAAAATTAAGGAAATTTAGCACACTTTGACGCTAGGATCCAACTGTTTGTTGAATGAATAAATTGTTAAATTGCCAAAATATCTTGTTAGTTCAAACTTTAATCATCCAGTCCACCAAACACCAAATGCGTCAATGGCAGAATAAGCTGTTTGGCATTGGCAGAGAAGATTTGGCAAATTTTTCATGGGCCAACCCACATTCTCAGCTCTACTGCTCATCCCACAAATGCATGTTTCTTACAATTGTGGCACCATTTAAAAGTGAAATTAATAGGCTTTCCAACAGTGTAAGATTTATTGCCAAGAAACGTTGTTACAACAAAGAAATAATCTATCAAACACAAATTTCCTTATTTTTTGTGCTATGTATATATCATGGATAAACGCTATATCCACAAATGTTTCCTTATGAGAAATAGGTCCCAATAAAACAAGAACATTTCAATATACAAAGACTAACCTGTGTTCAAAGTCAAGACAATTGTGCTCCTTGTTCACATATATTGTGAAATCCGCTAACGGTATTAGTTTAAGTTGAAAGAAAGACATGATAAATCGAGCACATCCTAATTGAGACCGATACTTCCTTCCTCTCACATTCCCAAACAGCAATTTCTCTTTAGCAAGCACATATCATGTGTCCAAAATCCAAACAAATCACTTATGAATGCCTATTTGAGGACTTCAGCACTCTACAAGTCTCAACTCTACCCGTTAAACGTCCGCCACTGGACAAGCTTTCTCTGATTGTCTGATAACAACAGATCTATATTCCCCAGGTGTTTGATAGAGCCTAGCCTGATTGTGCACTGTCAAGTCACACTCATTAATCACCACACCAGAGTCAAACCCATTACTTTTACTTCCCGTCCATATTAACAAGCTATTACAGGCCACAGTTCCAGAGTTGCTGTGACTTGCAACTCTATTTGAGGATCCAAGCAACCCATGTCGCAATGTTGTATTTTGCCTCTTCTGTTTGTCTTTTATTTCCAAAGTGCTGAAAGGCGTATACACACTCTTACCCTGTTCACATTGATCATATGATTCCCATTGTCAAACCTCGATCACTCGCTCATCACCTGTTGGAAAAGGATCTTCAGGCTTGGCTCTGATTTGGCTTGGTGTAGAAACAGGGGAAGTCCATGCTTTAATAAAACATACTTTTTTGCTGACTGTAGGAAATTAACTGTGGCTTGAGCTCACAGTAAACATTATTATGTCTGATTTCTTTAACTTGACGGTTCCCTTACATAAAATGCTTGAAATAACATAACAAGACCCCTGGAGTTTCCCAAGCACCCACATCTTATTTAATACCTGTATCTTTGCTGTAATCATTAACATTCAGTTCACTCAGAGTTCAACTCTCGCTGGACGGTTATTAAGTGTGGGCTATGAAAGCAGTCTGGTTTCCAGTGAAACCACAGGAGAAGGGCTGGTTAAATTGTTTTGGTTAGCGCACCCATGAGGAATCTTGGTGCAATGGGGACACTAACGTTTCAGCACGGATGGAATTAGGACGCGTCCTGTAAAATTGCAAATGATCACATCCTCTTGAGAGGTTGCATTAAGGTACAGAGTACAGTGCTGACAACTGGGGTGAATTAATGTGTACTCGGCTTTGCCGCTGAAGAGGGGGTGGGACATAACGGTATATGAGAGAAGCAAAAATTGCATGGAAGCAAATGGAACTCAATCCAAGAGTGCTTAGACAGGCGCCATTTTCCCCAAACAGTGATTAGAAGATCTATCAAATATCAACGCTAACCTTAAGTGCTTCTCTGCCTCCCTGCCCCCCACCCCCACCACAAAAAAAAAAACATGACTATTGTGTGCCTGTTCATTGAAACTCATGAAATGTGATATTTTATGTGAAGAATCTCTTGGGTAAAAGTAAGTAACAATTAAACTCTGGCATGGTAACCATTAGACAATCGCCAGGCTTGCCCCAACTTCTTACCTTTACATATTGCAAACCTGATCTACTGTAAATCCTTCATTATGTCATCAGCAGAAATGATCCATTCATTTTTAACAAAGAGCACAAATTTGTAAAAGTCAAAGTGACTGTATAACATTAGGCTTTTGTTGATAAAGCGATGTTTTAACAAACATGCCTAAATAGAGAAGTTGGGTAACTTAACCAGGTCCTCTCATTCCATGGACAATTACTGGCTCTAGTCTCTGCAAATGCTGAAATACGGACCTGTGACTAATGTCGGAATTTAGCAAGAAATCAGCTCTGGTTTCACAAGGCTTTATTGGAATAAAGCATGATGCCCCCCCCCCCTCACCCCCCACCCTAAGCCTGTGATAAATTGCACTTCACTAAGAGGCAGGGCTGGGCTTTCCCCTGCTTGTCTTTCACTATTAGTTTAGTGTTAGTGCTAATGAAAAGTGTCAGAGAAGCATGTAACAAGGCTTTTCAGTCCATTGTAAAAGAGATAAACTGACATTAAGACAGGAACGCTCAGGCTGGTTTAGTGGTAGTTTGTTTCTCAGTTGGCTTTGTATTTTAAAAAATGTTGTTCGACATAAACACCTGTATAGAATTTTAGCCTGGGGGAGAAAAGGAGACAGGAGGTTGTGTATTTTCTTTTTTTTATTTAAAGAAAAAGAAATTCAAATGAATAACAGTGTCTAATAGACCAATCGTGGTGACATGGACTGACATACTTCAGTTTACATAAAAGCATTTTAAATTTGTTGTTACTACAATACAATTAGGTGTTTGCAAAGTGTTTTTTTTTTAATTGTCAATAAACCGTGTGGTCAGTTAGACAAGTTGACAAAGCAAAGTGTGGTGATGCAGGAACCAGTGTGGAAAGTCTCCTGATTCTGCGAATTGCCAAAACATGTTGGTTTTTCTCAGAAATTTCTAAATATAATCTGAAAAAAAGACATTTTCCAGTTCTTTTGTAAAAACATGTCAACAAATAGCCTGGAGTGTATACAAAACAGAAATGACCAACTCTTTTTTTCTTGCAATCTTGCAAAAACAATAGCAAAAAAAAATTTTTTTATTCATTTTGATTTCAGTTTGTCATTTGAATCTAGTTGTTGTCAATTTTCACATTACCAATATAAAAATTTGGTACTGATGTGGTTAAGATATGGTACTGGGGAATTAAAACGTTTTAACCGTACTTCACATACATATTCTCATCATGAAATCATCACATACGTGTGTAAACAATTTAGTCATAATGAGGGAAAAAAAAAATCACAAAAATATTTAAACCCCTTAGACGTATATTTACACATATACATGGAGCAGGCTGAATACACTGCATGTCCCAGTTCTGTGTTTGATGTTAAATACAGATTTCTGCTAAAAAGAAACGGTGCTCTTCAACACAGCTGTTGTGTAAACAAATGCTACCTGTATTTTCCAAGATAAAACTTATTAATCTTGTTTAATAGATAAACTGTAACAGATAACCGAATAAATTGCATAATCATTTTGACCACACACGTTTGAGAATTTTTTTTTTTTCTGTTGATGATTTTGTGGGACAAAAATAATTTCTATTTCTAAAAAGCAATTACAGTAAATGATCAACTCTCAGTCTGGTGGATTGTAGAACAGGTTAATTCTTCATTTGGATGTCTTGATATAGTTTCCCTTCATATATTTTATTATTAATATTTAGGGAGAAAATTATTGCTTCATTCCCCTTTAGGTAAACACATACAGTATATAAAGGTTTCATAATGCTGTTAAATAAGCCCCAGCACAGCTTGATATCATTGAGGATTTTATAGCCCATTTCGAGCGCAGATATAAACTCTAGTATCCCTTAATAATTCCCCAGAGTCTACAGCGCAGTTGAGGAATGAGAACATGCACTATCAGTCTGAAAGTACTTTAGCACGTGTATCCCATTCATGACAAATGAGCTGTTAACGTTTTTATACCGTCTATCCAGGACCAGCAATTCTCACTCCATTACCGAAACCATACACTGTAATGGATATGCTTGCATTATATGGTAATATTTTTGCAGAATTTAATTAACTATTAACAATAGTGTTGCACGGGTGGGATGTAGGTTAAAAACTACCCACTCTACACTTTATTAGACCTTCAAAGCACATAGTACAAACCTCTTTTCTTTCAGTTTTAAGCATCTCATTAAATTTATCAAGACCGAAAAACCAGTAACACTTTATTTGGATAGTGTGATCACAGAGGGTTTACAGCGTATCAATAACAGTTCAACAGCAGCCTGTGCTAAACACTATACACAAATTTATATACAAAAATTTATTCCGCAAACAATTACTAAACTAATTATCCATTAAACTTCACTAATCTTTGTTGAATAACATAAGCCTAAACCAAACCAAAACCAAGCCCCAACACTTTAACTAATGTAAGCCCAGATCCTAAACACAACCCAAACACTAACCCTAAACACAACCCAACCCAATCCGTAATCCTAACCCAATCTCTAACCCTAACTTTAATAATCTGTTGAAATACTCTTTTGGTATGTTCATGAACCGTCACACAAACTGTAGACAAACTGTTAACCGTCTACAGACAAAGCAACAAACGCTTTCACTGTTGAAAACGTATAAGCTGTTTTTTAAAAGTTACAAATGTTACAAATATTCTATAAATCCTCTGTAGACCGACTAGCCAAATAAGGTGTGGCCAAAAAAACTATCAACAATCGTAACAAATCATCATCTGCTGTCATCACATGCTACACAATAGTGTACGGATGGTTTAAAAGAATCATACATTATATTTGACATTACAGTATATTTAAATTACATAGCGTTATTCAGGCATATGACCGGCAAGCTTACAGAGACGTTTGTACAATGTAATACTTTTGGAAAACTTTTATGAAAACATGACATTACCTTAAATTTAATTAAAGTCATTGTTATCTTTAATATTTAGTAGATATAATGTTTTTACTCTTACTGTAGTGAATATTTTATTTCCACTTTTCATTGAGTAAGCCTTCAACACAGTTTTGACACTTTCACTTCAAAGTATACTTCACAAGCAGAATTTCTCAGTACTTTATCCAGCCCTGTCGAGTTGCAACTATTTTCCATGAATGTTACTTGGAAGTTTGCAAATATTTTGCTCACTTTTGCACATACCTTCTTTTCACGCTAGTATCACACTTTTGTGCCTACCATGACAACTGTCAACACCGTATTATCAAGCACCAACATCTACAAACATCATTATACCATACAACCATGCTGTAAATGCTACTGACCCAGAGACAGGGCAGAAGATACACAACTGTGTCTATATCTTCAAAGCTTGTCAAACCATTAATCAGTGCCACTATGAACCCAAAGTGCTTTGCATTCAAACAATTGTACACAGCCCCAATAGGACTAGGGTTCATGTCTCGGCCATGGACTTTACTTATGGAAAGGGGTCCTGAGATTTCTTCTATGTATGATTGGACATGTGCCTCACTGAAAAAGCCCCTTGGTGTATCTAGTCCAGCAGTGGAGCATGGCAAAATATTCTGAGATACAGGTGTTGGGGAATTTTAAAGAGGTACTCCAGCTGGTTGTTGATCAAACACAAGATTTGGACCATACAGGGATTTTTATATTGTATGCTAGACACAATGAATATATTTATGCTTCCATTAACCCGATGGAGGCATTTTGATGTTCAACTCTGGATAAGCAGGGAGACTCACTTCAAACGTTGACACTGTTTAGGTCTGGTGGAAGCATAAAGTCTGTACCACGGGATGCTCAGATTACAGCAGAGCAAAACTTTCTCTCAGAGGTCTTCACCATGCATTTATACGGGTGCCAACAAGTTATGCGTTATAGTGAAATGCAGCCATCTGGTCATCTTATATCAGGGGTTCTCAACCTTACTTGGCCAGTGACCCCATTTTATGACGCTTAAAGTCTTATTACTTTGATTTGATGCACACAAGGACACTGAACCCTGTGTCCCATAAATAAGTGCCAGCAAACTGTTGGGTTTATCAGGATCACGTATTGCACTTCATATAATATTTTCCTCATCATAAAGTCCATTTTATAGCAGATGCATTGCAGCATGGGTTGTTTTGTGCTTTCCTGCACTGACTTCGTAAATATAATGTGTATTTTGCATTTTGTAATTTGCATTTCTATTCTGTGACAATTAAAACGTTCCCTATTTGTATTATTTCTAGATAGAAAAATTCCTGTACAACATTTAACTAGCCGACCCCCGCCAGGGTCCAGGTCATTTTGATTAACATGGGTACACATTGGATTCTGTCCCACTGTATCAAAAATGTGAATAAAATTTTTATTTTTAAAATTATTATGACCTGACAGTTTTAATTATTAATTAATATTCCATAAATCAGTAAATTTATGTACCTAGAATTACATTATAAATGGTGGTGAGTATCTCCTGCAACTCTTTCAGCATCTTTGGGTTGAAAGTATATGGCTTAAATAATTCAATCTGAAATCCGATTTGTATGAAGGATGTTGTTATAATAATAATAATAATAATAATAATAATAATAATAATAATAATAATAATAATAAGTTATCAGAATTATTTGTTTTATATCATTGTCATTTTATGTTATGTAATATTTAAATGTTTACCAGGTTACAAATATGTCCACCTAAAATATGTCCACCTGAAAGCAGTCCTACCTTTTGCAACCTGATCAAACAGTTTTTTGTAAAGCAATACGCAATGTGGGTAGGACCAATAAATGCCAGAGAAGACACTTTGAAATAGTGCTTTATGAAACGTGCATGGGTAAAGTGTCACACATTTTGAGAACACATGTTCCTCATAGTGCATGTTCCTCATATGCGATCAGATCCTCACGAGATGCACACGAGGCCTTCCAGCCTGCTGTGTGACTGATAGTTTGGAATTTCTACATGTGAATGATATGTGTTTTTTTATTGATGTGTTGAAGATTTTGCCTCACCTTCACCTATGGCACTACAATGCATCAAGCATGGGCTATCACATTCGCCCTATCACCACCTGGGCTGCACTAATAAATGGTAAGAAACGGTAGAGAGGATTGTACATAAAGAAATCCATGGCTTTCCCAGTCTAACCCTGGAAAAGGCAGAGGAAGTGTCTAGTTCTTTCCCCAGCCAGTTAATAAAATAGTATTACATTTCATTGCTAATGAGAAAGACCTGCTGAAGTAATGGCTCTGACATTTGAATCGTTGGCTCTTTTTTTATAGAAAGGTGTATGAATCTTGTAATGTTTATGACACCATTGTTTCAAATCTCTGTAAACCTGAGCAGTAATACAGGCCATTGGAGACAGTCAGCAGGCACCCTAGCTGTTCAGTTTCATAGGTGTTAAGGGTTGAGGAAATGACGAGCTGGGAGCCTCCAGCACCTGAGAAAGGAAATCACTTGATAGAGTCAGAGTCCAGGGGTGAAGGACCCTGAAAGGTGGCAGTTAGCCAGAGGTCCGTGTTATTATTGTACCTCGATGGAGTCTGCTTTGGCCTTGATTGATAGTACCAAGGCCTCTGAGAAGAACAAGCACCTGCCCTGGCTTGGAGCACCATGTAAATGAACAGCATCCATGAACCAAAAGTCAGGTATGCAAAGAAAATCACTATGATCCCTATGAGTTCCTCTCAAAATACCAAGGGGGTATCATCTCTTCTTGATCTACAGGAGCTTCTAGCTGTTGGTTGTTTCCATCAGGAAAATGTCACAGCGGGGGGTTTAAGGGGACAACTGTTAGTGAGAACCTCTCTGACTAGCCTTAGAGTTATGTATCTTCTCCCCTGCCAGGTTCAGAGACACGAAGTGGGAGGTTGTCAGAGACGTGCCAGCAACCTGGATGAAAAAAGGGTGCATTGTAGCATTCAAGTCCGAGAAACTGAGGTCATCCTCACGGGAGCTATCTGTCTTATGGTGGAGCCCTGTGAACTTCTTTTTAGTATCAGGTGCACAGTCTTGAGATCCCATCTGACATTCCAAAAGAGGAATTAGCTTTTCCCCCACACTCTTTAAGCACCAAGGCCAGGTGGTTGGCCATTAAATGAGCACGCTGTGTAGAACTAAATAGATTTGCATGTCTGTGGAATGCTTGGGGAAATTTGAACACAGGTTTTTTAGTTCAAACCATGAATAGTTTTACAATCAGGTTTTATGTTTTTATCTTCTCTAGTGCATCGGCACCAACTATTTTTATAGTTGTATTTATAGTGTTTACTTTTATAACTAGCAGTGTATTAGTGTTATGGGATGCTTTTTATTTAGTAAAACTGCATATGCAAAAATGTTCCAGTTATACAGTTCTTTTGATAGATCACCAGTTCATATTTTGGTATGCATAAAAGCTATTATAAAAGAGACATCCGTGGACGTCATCTGTCCCTTTGAATAAGTCATCTAAACCGTTTGAAGTTCTTGCATGCAGGTTTTCTTCAACTATGGTAGTGCATGTGTTTTCTTTGCCCTCTCTGATCTTAGTCCATGACCAACTGTAACGTCCTATGACTGTCAGATTCAGAGCCCTTCTTCTCAGACCATCTGGTTTGCTTTGGTTACACCAGGAGTGTGGTAAGATATTCGTAGTGTGGTATGCGGTGAATGCACTTGTCGAAGTTGCTTCCTGCTGTGTCTGAGGTTTGGCAGGTTTAATGAATTGAAGTAGTGACAGAAGCTCTTTATCTGCGGGGATAGAGGGTAATCCTGTGGGAATAGGTCTATATAGGTACGAATCATTTGTTATTATCAACTGATACAAACCAAATGGTTTAAGAATATCATTTCTTGGTTATGTGAGATTTTGTGCATTGTAAATACTTGATTTTTATTTTAAGAGTACGAGTAGAATTGTTTGATTAAACTTTACTGTAGACAACAAACCGCGTATTAGCACATATATATTAAAATTGTTCATTGTAGTCTTATACATGCTCTTTTCAGAAATAGTGTCTGTTCTGCAGCGCTTCACAGCCCATCTGCAGAAAATGGGCACGGAGAATGTATTGGCTCTGGCTGGAAAAATGACTTTTGAAAAGATGACACCCAGATTGAGTTCTAGTGTTCCATATAAAAAAAATAATTTACGAGCCATCTCCAGTGTTTTCTTTCTTTTCTCCACACACCAGTCCAGAGGCAGCTTTAACAAAGCCGTTGTTTGACAGTGAACCCTTTCTTAATACCCTCTGTTGAACACAGCATTGAAAAAAATTCTATCTTTAACCCTAGGTACTTGTTCTAGTCTGGAAGGAAACATTTGTTTTGCAGGTTTTTTAGGATTCTCCAGAGAGACGACTGCAGAACTGTTGAGACGTTTATTTATTTATTTATTTTTTAGGGTCTATGCAAGGAACAAGTGTGAATGCACAACTGGAAGAATTTCAAAGTTCATCGTGGTCTCCATGTCTATGATTAGATAAGATAAGATAAGATAAGATAAGATAAGATAAGATAAGATAAGATAAGATAAGATAAGATTCCTATATTATCATTGCATAGGGTACATCGAAATTCAATCGTGACAGTAAATACATATAAATACATTAAAGTTCCAGGATATCCCTAGGCTCAATAATGGCATGGGGTTTGTTTTGCTGCCATTTCATGGAACACCTGCTACATCTACCAACATCAGGCTAGCGACATACGAGCGCTATGTGTAGCTCCTTGCTAATGAGTTAGAACCATTTACTGTATGTCCTGCATTCAGGGTTTGGCCTCTTCCAAAAGGATGATGGTTAGAGGAACACTAATCTGAGTTTGAATCAACAGATCTCAATGTTATCAAACACATCTAGGATGCCATGCATTGCACTGTGGAACACAGAAATCCTGCACCTCAAAATACAACAGAATATTAAACTGTTCTGCAGGAACTATGGTGTTCATTGCCTACAGAATATACAGCTTGTGGAGTCCATGCCACGTATTTTTCTGGCACCATAGTGTATCTAAAGTGGGAAAAAAAGAGATGAATAGCAGTTTGGCTGAGGAAAAACATGAAAAGAAGAGGTTTCACACATTAACTAAATCATCTGATTCATGCGTGTGAACAAGTGAAACAAAAGCATAACATGCACGTTGTAATTCCTTGATATAGTGCAAGCAAAGAAATAACAAAAGCAGTGGTTTCGTATGTGAAAACCATGAAAGAAGCATATCCTGTGTTGAGACTAAATCAACGTGAATTAGTGTTGCTTGTGCCGCGTCTTTCATTTTAAAGATGGGACGCGTTTAACGCCAGTTAAGCTGAAAACGTGAGCCTGGTGTGAGACAACATCCACTCATGGAAAGGGGGAGAAAACATACACAAACACACTTACAGGGTGTGTGATCGCTCTCACCTCCAACCCAGCAGTTGCTTGGAGGTTTCAAATCATCCTAACAACCACATAATGACCTCACTCCAGTCACCTGCTGCTGTGACCAGGCGTGACCTGGCACTGGCATCTATGATCCGAAAAAAAGCTGCGGCCTTTTAGAAATGTTATGCAAAAACCATGTGGGCTGAAAGAGTCACTTCTGGACACCTCAATTTTTTGTTGGTGCTGTGCTGTTTTAGATCATCCTGAGCACATAAAAATGTGGAAATGCTTTGGTTATCCAAATCTGCTTGGTAGTAAATCAGTCAGGGAGCTCAAATGTAGTACGAGTATGCATTTTTGAGAATAAGGAAGTTAGTATCTCGTTGTGCACGTCTGGCCGCACAAACAAAGACTTTTCCAGAGCTGTCCCAAAGGACTACTACACTACTTTTAAACCATTTCCCTTTTTTCCTGACATTTTGGACACAGAACATCATTTATGTACACTTAGTCATTATTTCAGTCACTTAAAAACGTGGTCATGGTTTCAACATTTTAAAAAAATCTAAATAAATTGTCATATATTTCAACATGTTTTTGTCATAATGATATGTTATTATATTTAAATAATTTTACTTTTATTAAGACAACAGTGGCTTTGAATATTAATGCAGCATTTGCCTATTTTTTACATTTATTTTACATAAACATTGCAGTTTCATGTACTACTTATTTGGTTTTCTTTTTATTTAACAGTTATTTGTCCCAGTGCTCACATTAGCTGCCATAAAACTCCTCTGGAGGCTCAGGAAAGAAAACAAACTTGCTTTTGTACCCCCAGTATTTCAAACCCATTTAGGGACATCTGCACTTAACCCCATGCTGAAAAGTCCACTGCCTCCATCAGTGAGCACTCATTGACCATTTGCACGTTGGAATAGTAAGCTTTAAGCCATCCTGCCAATTCCCATGAAATCTGTCAATATTTCTTTCATTTGTTCTCCATTTGTGATTAGTCGTGGTCAAGCTGATCAAAGAGGCCGGCCGGTCAGTTGCATGTGAACCAGCGTCCCTCACAATGACATCCGCAAACCAGAATGAAATATGAAATATCAAGTTTCCATGGATGCATGAGCTTGTAAAAAAAAAGAAAGAAAGAAAGAAAGAAAAAAAAAGAAAAGTCAAAAGAATAGGAGGATTTTCACACCGGTAATGTGAAACATTTGGTGCGTGTTTTAGGCCTCTAAAGAGGAAAGTCTGCAGTCAGAATGCCGCCTGGCAGTAAAACACCAAGTCACTCCAATGTTAAAATAAAAGCAGTTACTAAGACCTATTGATTTAGATGTCATTTCTACTTCTTGTTACATCAGATAGCTGCACTCTTATGGGAGTCATCGATGCACAGTCCATGAGCTCCAGCATGGCATGGCTTACCATGGAAAAAATGAAACAGATTCATTTCTGAATGTTCTGCATATGATATATGAAAACAATGTTGCCAAAAAAATAACCACTTGCTGGAGATGTAATAAATACTTTAGTGAGAGAATTATGGCTCACTTTTTATAGCATGCGGTTCTTTCAGGTTTTCTGCACAAGTAAGTCTGCAAAAAAATATTCAGACAACAGTGTTTTGCACAACTGAAAAAAGTCAAACAAATTTCCAGATTTATTTAGAAATAAAAAATGCTGAGCATGAACAGTTTTATTATTCATTAATAGAATTCAAGACAGTTTCTTAATTCTAAATAATAAAAATAGCAAAAATAAAAATAAGGATTTTAATTTAATTTATTCCTAAAATTTTTCAGTGTTTTTTTCCATATAAAATATAAGTGACTAGTCTCTATACACCTTAGGAAAAAAATCGAACTTGTGTTATATAATTGATTAGAGTCTAGGGTCATATGTTGGTTACAAGAATTAGTTTATTAGTTTATCTGAAGCAAATGGGTCGCTTCATCATACTTCTTCTATTGGTGGTAAATGTGGTGTAGGATTACCTCCTGACTCACCAATTTATCTTCTGTAAAACGGTTGATTCAGACTGACAGAGCAAAGACTTGCAGGGGGTGGGGGTGGAGGGTGCATGTGGAGGAGGTATTTAATGTTTTCATTCTAGGCCTCCCTTTCTTTTACCTCACAAGTTTCCCCTCCATCTCAGAATGAAGTAGCAGATTTTGTAACATACAGGCTCGGCTGAGACAGGTGCAAGCAACAATTAACCTCTAACGACCGAACGTGTGGCCTCTCCTAAAGCTGTGAAAGCAAATAAACAGTAGGTGGGTTCAAGAGAACGGATGTGTAATTTGCGCCTGCCGGTGGCCAAAGTGTAACAGAAGCTAGAGCAAACTCTTTATCTCTTTAGCAGACGCTCCCTCTTCAAAAGCGTGTGTGCAAAAGGCCACCTTTAGACATACAGTGTGTTTTTAATTGCCCTCTATGCCTTCTCCATGTGTGAGAGCTGGCTGCTATTCAAGGCCAAAGGAAGGAAAGCAGTTTATATGAAAACGGGTGAAAAGTTGTTGAAAAAAATGGTTTTAAGTGGCTGTACTTAACAGTAAGTAAATCCTAAAAGCAACGTATTGTCCAAAGCACACACCCAATTTATTCATGCTCTTAATGTGCACATTTTCAAAAATGCTAAAATATATTTAAACATTAATAAATGTAACATAACTCTATATATCAGCAACAGCAAAAGTAGTATAATAATAATAATAATAATAATAATAATAATAATAATAATAATAATAATAATAATAATAATGGTATTAAAAAATGTTTTAACAAATTT
>JAOVVF010000028.1:7863841-7873872 GCA_028565595.1 Duopalatinus emarginatus
ATAATAATAATAATAATAATAATAATAATAATAATAATAATAATAATAATGGTATTAAAAAATGTTTTAACAAATTTGACATAATACATAAAGTTTTAAGAAATATCTTAGATGTTTGGAAGGTATTCATGCAATATTGTGCAATTTCTAAACAAAATTAAAATACAGAATAAATTTAAAAATGTAAAATCTCAACAAACAAACAAACAAACAAATGCCTGTAGATAGTCTTGGTCTTATTTACATGAGGTGAGGTTAAGGAAATGTGCAAATTAAGTGTTAATGTGGATTCACTATTTCGGTATATAAGAAAATGAGGTTTTCCATTGCAAGTATGTAACAAATACATTTGGTATGTTTCAGGGGGAAGTGGTGGCTCAGTAGATTCCAGATTGTCGGCTGTGACATCAGGCTGCCTCTTTTAGGCCTTTTAAGCCAGGCTCTAACCCTCTGAGGCTTAAGCCTGGTTAAATGTAGAGTTTCGTCAGGAAGGGCATCCGGCATAAAACCTGTGCCAGTTTAAAATGCAGACTTCATCTCCTGTGGTGACCCCAAAAATGGGAGCAGCCAAAGAAAAAAAACTGCTTTTCTTCATCATTTTCCAATCACTGTATTACCGTTCAAATTACAAATTGCACAAAATTTCCTTTATTTTTCTGTATGTATTGGTGTTCTCAATTTCATGGAAGAATAGAGTCATATGATCATATGATAATAGCTGGATAAAAATCAGATATATAAATGTGTATTCCTACCACTATTAAAACCGTCTGTCATTATACTAGTACATTTTTCCTGATTAATTTGAATGAAAAGTAATACATCACAGCCATGATTCTGATGCAATGATAGAAGTATGCTAACTTTAAACATGAAGTCATTATCAGTCCTTTCCCCTAGGTTTAATGTTACTACAGAGAAAATGAGCAGAGGAATACCTTTCATCTTCACACAAAACAACACTGGCTCGTCTCAAAAATGGTGGTTTCACCTGCCAAATGTGTTCATTATAAAGTAATTAGAATTCGGATTATGTTATTTTGATGGATTTGCATTGTGCTAATCAAAAACATAGCAAATTGAAATAAATAGGAATAAAAAAATCTCTTTACTATTTGCTTTCAAGTCTACTTAATCATCATCTACAGTCTATGGACAAAAAAAAAAAAAGTGCAAATGAAGATTTATTTAATACCGTAAAGCTCTTCTACAATCATTCCACCTACTGCATTTGACCACAAGTGGACATAATGCCTCACATATTTCATTTGTGCCCCTTGTGCCCTGATCCTGATGTCTGGTTTCGATCTGTTGGTTTATAGGGTGATGCAGAGACCACCACCAAGCTCTAATTGCTTCAACATAACCTCTCGCTCTTTTGGTCATGATTAGTTTTCCTAGCCCTCCATCATGTGGTTCATGAGCAAGGAGGAGGTCGGCACTGCTTGCACACTTTCCTATGACGTACACTGGCAATAACCATGGTGGGGATTTGCACTGCTGCCCAAATGACTCTTGGTACTGCTGTAGATAGAGGAAATAATATGAAAATGTAACAGTGCTCTTAGTGACACAGAGTAACGGTTAAAAAAGCTGTCAAATGATTTAAAAGAGAGGTTTCCTTCATCTTAAATATGTGTGAGACCTTTTAAATGCTTCTACCAGGAAATTTGCTATGCACTTGTTCAACTTATTCCACCTCAGTCCAATTTTTTACCCACATTATTCCAATTAACACTTTCACTAAATAAAGCGTGTTATTTGAGATCGCTCTGGTTTTCACTCCGTACACATGGGGCCAAGCAGTCAAGCGGGATCTTTTGTATTATTTCCTCTCACAAAGGATTATGTTATATGGGGACTGTCAGCATCTCTTTGATACAACTCTTGGAAGCTGGGAGAAGCAAAAGCAATGACTTCCACATGTGCCTAATCACACAGCCAAGGTTTGGAGAATTGGAGCTGCGTTGTAGCTTTCAAACAAGCCTCGACATCTCTGGATTAAACTCTCTGCCTGAATGGTGGTTGAGTTATGATCTTTTAAACAAACAAGCTGTTTCATAATGACTAGCTTGATGATTCCAAGAATACTGGTAATTATTGTCAGGAAGCAAAACAAATGTGAAAATTATATAACATGATATTTTTATGCCTTCTAGTTATATATAACCGTTAAACATTACTGTGCAGGGTTGTTCGATAGTTCTGGTGCTCACAGACTCAAACATTGAGATTTACACCATTTGTGTCACACACACAAGCATTACAAAGGCTCTTTTTGTTACAGAACAGAAAGGTATGGCTGTGCTTTGATGTGCTGTATCAGTGTGGCATCGCAAAGAAAATTCTCACAACCGATGCAGAGCAATCTGTTTATACAATCATCCTCTTTCATGTGGTGCAGTGGTTAGGAGGCCTACAATACGGGTTAATCTTGCGATAACCCCTTCCTCAGATGGAATCTTGTGCTGCGTGGCTATGTAGCCCTCAAGCCTCCAGAGAGAAATCAAAGCACTCTATAATCCAATGCTGTTTTCTTTTTCATCATTAATAAAGTTACAGAGGCATCAGTTTCATTCCCCATGGGGATTTAAAATAGAGATAATACTGCAGTCTGTAATGACATATAAAATGAGGTTGAGCGAATTTTATTGGCTCTTTCAACAGAATTAACTGGTATTGAATTTTTTTCTTGGTCAGTGTTCTTTTGGCGAGCCACTGAATAAATTTACAACACTAAGAGCTGTGTAATGCTAATTATTTTTTCTAACGCGTGCTTACTTGCATAATGTAGTCAAGTCTCTAAGCCAGAGCTTTTGACCAATCCTACAGTTTGTTATGCAAAAAAACAGACTTAAAGCCTTGTTGTAAATCTTCACTGTCTTCTACTGAGGTCTCAAATAACGGTCTTATATTTGTTAAGAAAAAAGAAAGCAGCCTGTAAGTTTGACAACCCCGTAAACTCCCAAAAACATCAGTGGATGCAGACCTACTTTCAGTTTCATAAGTGCTTTTTTAATTAGTTTCAGTGTAGTTACTGAATAAAAAAATAAATATATATCTTAATAATAATTAAGTTTTTATAGCAGTAGTAGACGACAATCCACTGCAATGGACAAAAACATAACAATCAAAATATTATATTTCATTTTTGTTTTTAATTTGTTTAAAGCATTACAGACATTAAATAAGACTAAAAACATTAATTTGTTTTATTTTCCATCAGCGGAATATAATTTGGGCCTGAAATGGTTAATAATATTTAATGAATAATATGGACAACTGAATAATGAATAACAATTACCAACATTAGAAATCTTGATTTGGCATGTTGACTGATGGTACTGGTCAGTACATATAGATGCAAAGTTAGAAACAGCTTCAGTGCATGTTTACTAAAACCAGACAAAACTGAAACTGGTCTTGTAGCATAATGTCACCAACATTAATTTCTTGCCGAAGGTCACTTTTTTGTCATAAAATACAATTACGGCCCAATTCTGTTATTTAAATTTTATGTGGTTGTTTTCAGTTTGGATGCCAACACCTGGGTATGTGTTTGTGTGTATTGTTGTGGTGGCATACACTAATATTTAGCCTCTAAACATGGTTTGTACACTCTAGAATGACTATAACGCTTATAAATACCCAAAAGCACAAAACCCTAATAGCATTAAAATATTTCAAAGTGTTTTGATTGTGTTGGTAATCCTTGGATAATTATAGTAATTGTCAAAAATATTTATATCAGGATGAAAAGTGACCTAGCATTTAGCTCACTTTAAAAAAAAAGCATTTACATAGTTACGTAATGAACTCCTAGGCTCATACAGATGCTCACAAAGTTCTTTTAGGAATGTTTTTGAACAAACATATTTTATATATAAAATGCCTATAAATATATTTTTTTACTTAGAGATTGACAGCCAAATCACCTAATACCAGTTTGTTCTTCAATGGGGGATGTTGGACATAATAACTACACACACTTTACATGTGTAATAACAATATGCATTTTAAGAAAAAAACACCTTCATAAAACATGATATTGTTATTCAGTAACACAAAAGATGCTCGTCTAATTTGGCACACAGTTTAGAGTCAAAACAAAGCTAACACTTTCCATTGCAAAAGGCAAAGCCAGTGCACTTGCAGGCAATGGAAAACAGGTTCATTCATAGAAAAATAGCCAATTCGTGGAAAAACGTCTCATCTGTTCCTGCATCAACACCTAAACAACTGTTTTCTACAAACATGTCTGTGTTCCCTTAAACAACTTTGCGAACTTTGAACTTGGGTCAATTTAAAGGAATTAGGTCACAGCTACATCTGTCATGGAATAAACCAACCAGTCGGAAGGTTTGAGGCCAAACTGATACACCTCTGTTAAGCCAACACAGAAATAGAACTCAGACTGACATGCTCACAAAGCTTCTTTTTTTTTTTTTTACTTTATAGCATCCTGTAATACAAACCAGTGAGAGACCATAAAACTATTTGCATGCAAAACATTAAAATGAATTGCCTTTTTCCTAGTCATATTAGTACATCAGTCCTGGCTGCTGATCCTTGGAATTTTGGCTTTTTACAGTTTCAAAGTTTGGCTTTTCTTCTGTCAGTTTGAGGAGGGAGGGATCTCTGATAAGGTGTTTCTACGACATAATCCAAAGCCAGAACAAGCATGCAACTGCATTTGCAGAACATGATCCTTCCTCTGTCCGGAAAAATATTGAAAACAGACTCTCTGATATACTCCCATTTCCACATTTGACACCTAACTTAGAAATTTAATGCTTTAGTCATTGAACAGCATTTGCATACTGTGAGACTTGGAATTGAACAAATGTCTCAAACTTAACTTTACTGCTCTGCATTTATTTTATTGATTGTTTATTTGTAAATTGTTGAAATATTAGTATAATTGTTACATTTTTATGTATTTATTTGTTTGTTTCATTATTATTATTATTATTATTATTATTATTATTATTATTATTGTTGTTGTTGTTGTTGTTGTTGTTTTTGTTGTTCTTGTTGTAATATCTTGTTTAGATATTAAGGTTTGGAAAATATCCATTGAATTTAAGTGGTTCAGCCTAATAACAATAAAATAAAAAATATAGCAATATAACTGTATTGAGATATAAAAATATTGCTTAACTATTACTAACATTTATTACTGTAAAAATTATTGTCCTGGATTGCTTCTACTTTGAGAGCCATAGATCTAAATAATATCACTGCAGGTCATATACTTCCTTTAAATTAAAATAATGTGCATAAAAGACACCACTGTATGTGCCAAGAGTTTAATATGTAATATTTGCCTGGGTACCTGACTCGCCACCCTGAGTCAGAGAATATGGTCCTAATAATTTTAAAGCATCTGTGAACCGTTCCATAAGCATTAATGATCGAAGTTGATTTTAACACTCTACCACAAAGCCATTATGAAACTATACCCACTGGTTTTTAGAACACAGATTCAGTACGGTCATAAATTATATTGAAAATAAAACAGATTTAAAATCCCAGATGCTTAAACTTTGTTGAACAAACCAGTCTAGAAATAATAAACCTATCTCCGTGCTTATGAGAAAACTGCAGAGAGAGACCACACTCATCAGTCAGAGTGTATAAAGACACATTGAATCCAGAAGTGTCCTCTGGGTCCCCTAACCACACACTCCATTCCTCAAAACTTATCTGAAGCTCAGCCAGTTCTAGGTCCTGTATAATTGGCTAAAGTCGGTAAAGAACCTTTTTCTACCTCCAGCTTCACAGCTATTGTTCTGGAAGACAAGAAGCACATTTTTCTCATGTGTCTAATCCATCTTTACCTTTTTTGGGCACCCATCATACACTCAGTACTAGATTTCTAAAATGAATCAAAGCCTGAATCAGTAAATTACCTCATGTGACATGTTCTATATATGCATAAGTTTTATATATTACATGGCATGTTTAAAATACTTCATTAAGCAATTTAAGCTTTTTCAACATATTCACTCAAGCACTGCCGGCACGTTATAAACGAAACCACAAATCACAAGTCAATCTCACACTGCAGTAACAAGATGTTATAAGATTTGGGACTTGGATGGGGCGGAAATATGAAAATTCTCCTTTGATTGTAGCATTTAAGATATTGTGTGCACTACTGGCATGACTGCTGCAAAGCATTAGCCTCAGTAACCAGCTGCTTGTAAAAAATGTTTGGAAATACTATAGACAAGGAAAGGGGAGAAGATGAGGATTCCACATGGTTATCCTAGGAGATGATAAACAAAGGGATAAGGTGATACACTTTAAGTGATATATTGAGCACATGTGGGAGAGAGTGATAGAAGAAAGGAAGAACGAGAGGAGGGAGAGAAAAGACTAGAATCGCTGTACTGATTTATTCTTAGCCTTAAAGGCTAGCGTATCCAAGAACAAGATTAGTTCAGTAGATCACATCACCCTACATGTTTCACAGATTTGCTCTCCTCCCCAATGTTATCACACAAAAAAAAGACTAAAAGATGGGAACAAGAGTTCTTGTTAAACTAGTAGTAGACTGACAAGGGTTTGAAAGAGTCTTCCAGAAAGGAAACTTCCAGGAGAGATTAATGTGCTCCTCTATATATTATAATCTAGATTCCAGATCAGTTTTGCTTTTATAGCTTTCCGAGCATTCCTTTGGTATTGGATGCTCTTGGAAATGGCTACCTCATCCATTTGAGTGAGTTGCCTTAAAGTAACCACACCTAGTCCACTTGAGGCAGCCCATTTTAGAGGTGAGCATGTCTGGAGAGTTCATCTCTTGGCTCCTGTGAAAAGGGCTATGGTTCTTCAAATAATCCGTGTTAACTTTTATAGCAAGTGCTTATGTAAGGTCAGGGACATCGGTTTACACTTCGCTATTTTCCCTGGCTTGGCTGCTTTTTCTCTCTTCACGAGACATGAAAAGATATAAGAACAGCAGCCCATTTTAACCTTAAGCTTTAAAGACAAAGCCCCCATCAATGCCACTGGCTGTGATCTTTTTTTTTCCTCTTTCTTTTTACAGTCTTTGCTTTCACACAGCAGCCCTTCATATTTTGCTAGCACAACCCCTTGGTGAGCTCAGTAAGCTTCTTGCTTACACAGTAGCTCACCAGCACAGCTTGATTACTCATCCTGAAAGCTTCAGCTAGGGAGGTTGGGTTAATTTGTTTGCTAGGCATTAGAGCCTTGATGTATCACAATGCCAGGAAGGCCACAAACTGAGCTTAGGAGAGCATCTGCTTTCTCCAGTTTACAACCCACCAGGAAAGTACACACACACACCAGGGGTGAGCATACCAAAAAGGCAAACAAACCCAGCAGAAGCATCACACAAGTGGGGTTTGGTGACTTAAGGAAAGTCCTATCCATGAATCAGTCACCCTGTGAGAAGTAATGAAGCAAGTAGACAAACAACGAGCGCCTGGAAGTTCAAATGCAGGCTATACATCTTGATTCCCAATTGTGTAGTTAAGAGGTCATGAAGGCCGGGGTGGGGTAGGGTGAGAGGAACAAGAGATGATCCAATGCTGATGGGTTGTAATCCACTTCCCTTTTTTCCCAAGCACTTTGTTTTGTGTGCTCAACCGAACCAGCTGTCTATAGTAATCAGCAGGACTCGGTAACTGATCCAGTGATGGATTGAGCTTCTACTTTGAACTGTCCTGCTTAAGAACCTTGAACGGCAACATGGAAATGAGAAAGATCATATTTAGGCACTTTTGTTGAAGAAGTAGCTTGAAAAATAGATTTACATATCAGAGAACATGTTAGAACCCTGCCTTGCATTCCTCTTGGGAAATATCTCATACATCTCTCGAATGTACACTGTTACATATTTAGTACATAGTTAGTGCTTAGTATGATTACCTTCTAGATGACAATGAATATATAAAAATACTATACAACATATTTTCTAATTTCATAATCCAGTGATTGTACAGATTTGAAGGAAAATTATATATATATATCACACTTCATCTAGTTACATGAACAACCAACAAGACACACCAAATCCACATTCCTCACTGCAAGTAGACCTCAGATGTATTCCAATCTTTACCTGGAACACAGTGCTTTCCCTCACTAGATATGTTTTTATCTTTAGAGTTGGCATTACAGCATGGCCTATTCACAGAGCCATGGGGGTAAAATCTCTCGGCTCAAAGCAATACTTTACGGAGATGTCATCACAGCTAATAGTCAGATCAAGCTCATAGAAACCAGCTAGCCTTATGCTAAAATGGCATCCTGATACCAGAGTATGTTGGTCAAACATGTATAAGTAATCAGTTGTATAAATAAAGAATTCCAATGAAGACCAACAATCACCAGAAAATGTAGAAAAATGAAAGGCTTGTGGAGGCATGTAGGGCCACTAAATCCTGACAAGAGGCTCACTCTTCTCATCTGTCTCCCATGCTAGGATTAGCATGCTTAAGCAATAATAAAGCTAATTGACAACGTGTTTGTTTGGTTTTAAAATGACAAGCTTTAAGAAGACTAAGGTTTCGAGTCACATTCCCTAAGATCATTCTCACTGTCTTTGGACATTCAAAGTTTGTTTGCCAGACCCGACTCTTATGTAATTAACTAACCCCCAGAGACCTAAGTAGTGAACCTTTAAATCGCCTGTACTAATATTTGCCTAAATCTTCAGATAAGCACGTTCACATTCATGTACATCAATTATAAAGACTCAAAGAGTGTTATATTTATGCAAAAAAGCAAGGAATTAAATTTTAAACACTACTTGTGTTTAAAATAATAAAACAACAAGGCATAACTATCAGATTCGAATGTTTTCCTGCACAAAACAGGACTTTAGGACACAGTGGGAAGACTGTTGTGAAATCTTTTCACTTGTTTAATCTTACACGTTGGACCTTTATCTTCATCTGGCCAAATCTTTCCACTGAAACCAAGACGGATGAGTCCAAGCAATATATTAGGTTGCCAATGGTCTATTATTCAGAGCTTGGAAAAGAGCAGCAGAGAAAAAGAGAAGGAAGAGAAAGTGAACGTCTGGATGCAATTAGCCCTTCCCCAGGTCAATGCTAGCCGCATCTACGAAAGCTTTAGCGGATAGCTTTGCCTGTCAGGACCCCTGCTGGGCTCATCGGGGTGTCCCTGGAAAATGTGTGTGCCAGAGTGAGGGGAGGAGGCCAAGGGATGTGGCTCAAAAGCCGGCACTACACATCCACCAGCTCGGCAGCTCCAGAGCCCACAGCTGCTTGTGTTAAAGTTCGCGCGAAAGAATGAGAAGCCTGCTCATAAATAACATTCATCTTCTCCTGGGAGAGCATACATGGGAAGAAGAGTGAAAGGAGGCTTTTTGATACTTATTACAGATACAGATTACTTCATTTGGTTAAGAAAGCACTGAGTTTATAGGCTCTTGGAGTCAAAGAAAAGGAAATGATGTTGTTCAGTGGAATGTGTTTATTCATCATAATTGGGTGAACTGGTGTTTGGTGTTTTGCAGATTACTGAACCATCCAAAGAATGTGATCAGCTTCCCCTAAGCAAACTCTGATGGATGTGCAACATAGGGCATATGGTTGGGATTTGCAATGGTTGGAAAGTCACACTGAGGATGAATTTTAAGTGTAGCAGGTTGTTTGTTACCCCTAGGCAAAAGATCCTCGTGATTCCCATCTGATTGATCTGCATTACTATTACTAAATGTTTTAAATTATGCTGATAATATGACAGAGTCGTCGAGAAAAAAAGAGGAGTTAACATGAGCCCTATGTTTTTTAATCAAAGGCATGTAACAAGACCTGGCTTCAGAGAAGGTTTTTGGAACGGTTTTTAAAGCATGACCTTTGGAAAGCATTAAGTCTTCAGCGGATGGAGGTATAAATGGAAGAGCATATAAAATATGACTGCAACATACATTAACATTCAACAGCCTGTGAGAAAATGAAATGAAGTTTCACAAAGGAAATGCTGTCAAGCACTAATAAAAAAACACCAGTGGCTGATATCTTGTTAAAGAAAGT
>JAOVVF010000028.1:7877981-7891705 GCA_028565595.1 Duopalatinus emarginatus
AAAAAAGGGAATGCAGTTCATTCATGTTCAACAGAAAGAACATTGAGCCTAGGTCAGGGAAACATCCGTTATTAGAAATCACAATTCAGCAGCATAATTTTTACTCAATCACATATATGCCTTGCATACAAAATATACATTTCATTACTTTTCAGTAAATATATCTCCTAGATAGTATGGTCCTCATGGTCGGACATTTTTCAAACATGATTCAGTCTAAAGCCATTGTTTTTGACAACCTTGCATTGGTTTTGGTATCAAACATACCTTCAGAATACAATTATACCCAGACTGAGTTACCGTTGTGTCACAATGAGTACACAGCTTTAACACAGCATGATGTTTCGTGATGGTATTATCTAGGACTATTCTGTACCATGGGTGCCACAGTGGCATAGCATGAAGGCAGATAACGCTACACTGCTCCAGGGTTCTGGGGTTATGGGTTCAATCCTTGCTAAGGTCTTTGTCTGTGAGGTTTGTTCACCTCATGTTCGCAGGGGTTTTCGCCAGGTGCTCCAGTTTCCTCCCACCTCCAAAAAAAATAAATAAATAAAACACAGATAAATTGCCCCTAGGTGTGAGTGTGTGACACCCTGCAAAAGATTGTCGCCCTGCCCAGGGGGTATTCCTGCTTTGCACCCAGTGTTTCCCGGTACGCTCCGGAATTTTTCTCTTGCCATAACATATTTCCCTGAACAATTTGTCTACTTGCTGGATGACTTTTGTAATTAAAGGTTATATGACTCATTTTCCCACAACTGCTCTACTGCTCAACTGACCCAATTTCGTGATTTAAAAGAACCCGCAGCATTGCATAGTTTTATTGTAGTTTTATAGTAAATCTGCACAGGACTCACAAAAAGGTTCTGGATTTCTTTTCTGTGGTGTAAAGTGGCTCTAAATGAAGCACATCACAGTGATTATTGCCTTTTAGAGATTTTATTACAGGCTATTTCCTGGTGTGGGACTAATAATCAAGGTCCCTCATAGGTCAGGTTTGGACAAGGGGACGTAAATCTTTCTCCACATGCAGCAGAAGACGATGAGACGATGCCTCAAAAGCGACATCAACAGCCTGAGACGCTCACGTGCACAAACATGTACCTGCCTCAGGTAGCTTATTTTTAAGCATGTAAAGTAAAAGCACTTTATTTTTTCACAAAGCTAACATAGTCTCTCTCTCGCTTTTCCTCTCTCTCCTCATCATTCTCCTCTGACAAAATCCCTTTGATAAAAATTGGTAGCCAACCTCACAGAGCTGTTCTGCAGGTGAGAATAGTTTAAGGCTTGCTGATTTTCTATAATGAGCGCAGAAACATAAATCACCCAGTCCAGTTCCTTAAAGCAGCAGAGAATCAAAGGGAAGTCCGTTCATCCATCATATTTTATATCATATTTTAAACCAAGCCTCATATCAGTTTCTACTTATTCCCTATATAAGGGAAAGGCTACACATAAAAGAAGTGAGCAAATAGGAGACATCTGTGATCCAAATCTCCTGTTTTTCAATCCATAAATCTGATAATAACATTGACAGTAAATTGAAGCCATTCAGATTTAACACATTACTGTATATAGAGTTCTTAAACAAATCTCAGTGTTATTAAATGTTTATCATATAGACCTATTATATGAATTGTTCAATAACTTGGATGTAATATGCAGGGACAGAGCAGGAATTATTAGGACTATCAATTAATGGGTTATTAATAGAATACTGTGCAATTATTGAGTATAATAATAATAATAATAATCATCATCATCATCATCATGTTTTTAGTTAATCACAAAGCTTTAAATTAGTCATATATTCTGTATCCCCCGTGAGAACTACTACCTACGGTCTATTTAACTACTAATTTATTACCTACTAATCACATCGGCTCTTCAAACAGTGTTGTCTTCCTATCCTAGAATTATTAGCTGTTGCTAAGTTGCTAAAATTTGCAAAGTAGGTATAAATATAATTATAATACGTTAAGGAGAAATGTGAAAAGCAACAAAAGGCTTTAATACAGCTTATTATTTTCATGACATAATAAAAGTGAAGTTCAAATTATTTTTAATGACTCAACCCACCTCCCATCCATAACCATACACAAGAAACCCCACCTGCTAGAACATTTAGTAGGCCCTTAGGGAAACGTCCGGAGGTACATGTAAACACAGCTAAGGAATGTCTCTGACTTTTTTCTGAACATGCTTGCATTGTATATGGTACATTGCCTTTGATCACATTACTGTCATAATTATTTGTAACTGACAGAGGAAAGCAACCTGCAAGGCTTTATTGCTAGAAAAGCTTATTATTGCTAAAAAACTCAGTTGTAGAACTGGACAGAACTTTTAAGGTTTGCAGGACATCAAAAGACCTCTAGACGTTATGTTTACAGGATGTTTGTGATAGTAAGACAACAACAATAATAATAATTACAATAATACGTATTCCACCTGTAATATTGTTTGGGTTTTTTTTGCATTACATGCATTTATATAAATTACATTTCTTTATATAGCTAGAAGTTTACAGTTGTTATATTTTGCTATTCTGTTTTTTATTTGTTTACAGTTATGTTATTTTGCTGTCTAATTTTATTGCTATTATAGAATTGAATGTAGAAATTTTAGTACTGAATTAAAATGCTTTGTAACTATATTTAGAAATATACTGTGTAATATATTTTAATATCTGTTACATAGATTCCCTTCAACAGTAGAAAAAAAGTAGAAAATAAAAACGAAAATAAAAAAAAAACAACTTGAAGTTCTTCTGTCTAACATACTGAATCACTTCGTCATGCCTATGAGATGAACACTATAGTTTCAGTTACCCTGGAATAAGTGCAAATTGAGTATCTCTTCAATGGCTTGATCCAACATCTGGGTGGACATGGAGGAACCTGACACCTGGCCAGCTCTTCCTCGCTGCAGAGATGGTATGGAGTCCATTAGTACCAAACGTTTTCCTGAGTCTTCCCCTGTAAAACATGTTGACTTGTTAAGTCAGTGATGGGACATGTCATCCCACATCAAAGACATAATCAGGCCTTAACCTTAACTGGGTTCTGTTCATAACAAAACACACTGTCACCCAAAAGCACCAGTATTTACAAGTGCCACAGCAGTGTTTTTTTAATAACACCAATATACAGAATCTATCATACTTTAAAAAGCCTTAATCATAGCTCTTGCTTGTAGAAAATGTAATAATCAGGATAGCCAAATGCTTTGTTCTGTGTTTTTGGCTCTGAGATTTTTTTAAATACATTTTTGTCTAACAGCCACTAGGGGTTGTAAGTAAGCTTGCAGACTAACCAGGTGTGAAGAAACCGAAGCCAAGTCCCGGGTGGAGGGAAATCAGTCACTTTTACTATCTCTTTCATAACATCACTTACCATTTGGCCCTTTTACCAAGCAATACTAAAATACCCTAAATACAGAGCAATACTGTAATATTCTAAATATAGAGCAATGCCAAAATACTCTAAATATAATTGAGATGTAATTGAGAAAACAGAGATCGGAAACATGCTACACAAAAGAAATCTCCACAGATATGTTGAATGCCGAATTTCAGATTGATTTCTCTAAATAGTCAAATGGAAAACTCCCCTTGGAGATGTTTTGGAGCATCATTCCAGCCCTGCAGGTGGACATCTGGAGGTATGGTCCTAACCCCTGCAGAAACCTGAGCAGATAAGAAGTATGAACCAGTTTTGTGACACCACATTGTACAGGAAACAATCTGTGTTTACATGACAACATGGAGAATAGCACACATCGTGTTGGCTAAACATAGCATAAGTGTCACAGTAGCAACGGCTCGAAATGTGGCCTCTGTCAAGGTTAAATTACTCAAGGCCATTATCAAATTCAACAAGAATAAATGTTTGTAGGATAAGTCGCATCTATTATATACACACTTATAGGGCATTCATGCAGGAGATAGGTATAGTGGAGTGTGGATAGCTTTAGTAGGCGTCCCACAGCCCAAATGGTCAAGAGGTGTTATTTCACTCACAGCCCAGATGTTTACCAAACAACACCTCTGCTTGTTTCGTAGCATTTTTACGGATTTTACAAGAATTCACATATAGGTGTTATTTCAATCACAATCTACATGTTTCCAAAATAGTTATTTTTATTTTCTTTTTTTTTACATTTACATAATTTCTGTGCCTGTGTTGTATCAAATACAATCTATGTGTTCAAAAAACAATGCCCTATGTCTTATTATAGCAGGCTTTGTAATTTTCACAGATAAGGAAAAAATCTGACTTTAGTCATGAAGGGTGTATATACTGTATGCTCCTTTACTAAAGTACACCTAGGAAAACTATCCATATTGTCATTTTCTCACCTGTTCTCATGAAACTGGATGCTGAATTTCAATGTTAGGCATACACAGTCTTATCTCTTATGCTGGTAGGTTGGTCATGATGGTACAGCGGGTAGCGTTGCCGCCTAACAGTTCCAGGGTTGTTGGTTCGATCCTGAGCTCGGGTTACTGTCTGTGTGCAGTTTCGCAGATTGTCCATGTGGGTTACCTCTGTAGGAAAGGTAAAATGGCTAGTACAAATTTCCCCTAGGCGTGAATGAATGGTGATGCCTTGAGATCCCCTGACTCACATCTAGTGTTCCTGTGATCGGCTCTAGATCCATCAAGACCCTGATATAGAGAAACCAGTCAGTGAAAATTAATAAATGTTGATCGGGCCTTTCAAATAAATAAGCAATCTTTCATTCAAAAAATATTTTTAGAGGATTATGTTGCTGCCAATAATAATTGACATTTTTGTTCCTTTTAAACATATAAAACATCAGTCATCTGTGGTTGACATTAAAAAAGTTAATGTGTACAGCCTATAAAATATAGTAGCCATCCAAATTTGACAGAGGTTTCACTTTACGGGTGCCATTTAAAGTTCATGGCCGTATTTAGCCCGCCACTTAATTCATTCTGTAACATCAGTCAACAACAACCACCCGAGCCAAACCAAAACAGCTCCTCCTGTTCGCATTCAATCTTTCCCACCTCCTCTATGTGCCTAAGTAGAACTCCCTGTGTTTGCTCTATGAGCCGCTCTCAACCTGACACACAAGCCCTTTCACTTCACCTGATCTGTCAACAAGTCTTTGTCTAGACTGCTCCCGTAAAGGACATAAGTCCCCTCTAACAGCAGGCCAGACCCCAAGAGAGTAAAGGGTTAGTAGGAAATCAGAGGGCCACATCCAGGCCAGGAGTCAAATAGTCTCATGGGTTTGGCTTTTCAGTTTAATGTTGTAGCATGATAGGGTGGACGCCTATCGTGACAACAGCTTGAGCACCAATTTGGGACAGTGTTTTTTGCTAATACCTGTAAAACGAGATAAAAGCTCATGGGGAGAGAATGACCTTATTAAATTATCAAATGCTTTTATTGCAAATATATATATATATATTTTATATATAGTTTAGTATCATATGTGTATTAGTTTATTTTTTAGTGGTTTTTATTGGTTGTTTTTAATGGTTTGAAGTTGTTGTAGTAGTTTCAGAGTGTTTTAATTGATGTCTTTTACAAAACTAAAGACAAAGCTTGTCATGAGCCACTCCTGTACCTTTCCCACCCTTAATTTCCCTGTGCCGTCATAGCGCTTGTCTACCGAAGAGCAGAGTCTAAATGGGCCGAAACAAAGACCTTAGAAAATGACCTCTGCAGTAAAATCTAATGTCTTTTCTCCCTGCATTTCCATAGAATTTCCATTCTTCTTTCAGAATAGCAAATGAAGGCCATGCATCGCTGAATACAGAAGATAGTTTGGTGATCTTGTAGATGACAAGCACCAATCCTAAAACCTGGAACTTTCTGTAAAATGTTTGAAATAAACTATACGCAAAACATGATGGACATGCATGCACACATCTGGAGCCATAAAAACGAGATCAAGTCTATCTTAAAGTGAAATGTTGTTGCCAAGCAGAGCTTTGCAGATTTATGTTCCTAAAGGATTTACAAACATTTGCATCAACTTGGGCCAATTTGCTTATCTACTTGCCTGTCTTGGATTTGTTGCGGAAAAAAAAAGAGAGAGAGAAGCTGGAAGAAGCAGAAAGCCCGAGTCAGGGCAAAAGACAGACAGCGTTGTTTTTATCCATGTAAATGACACCTTTGAATAAATAACAAAAAGAGCTTGGCTTCAGTCTAAGCATCTGAAAATGGTGTTCAGTTTCAGGTTTCACTTGAAGCTTTCCCCTGCCAACAGGCTCTTGTAGCCTTGGCTGATTACTTTATAAACCTGTCAGGAAAGTGGGAAGATGTGGCACTTTCAACAAGTTGTGGTGTTGTTTTTACTTGTGGCACAGTTTCAGTATATTCAGCTGTTGTGTGTTGTTTGGGAAACAGTTGCTGTTTCACAGAATTACATCAGTAGTGGTAATTACTAAAAAGTGGTAATTACTAAAAAAGAAGTGCAAGAGAAAACATCCCATAGTTATTAATGATATAACTGACCAGACAAGCTTTTACAGTGGGAACACGTTGAGGATAGTGGTAGTGTGTTTGGCTAAGTGCATACGAGTGTGTTTACGTTAGTGGGGGTGAGAGAGAGAGAGAGAGAGTGTGCCCGAGGCCAAGCCCTGATTTGACTGAGCCCGCATTGGTTTCGTCGACTGTCAGCTCAGCAAACATGGTAATTAAGTGCTACTACCTTGTCAAAAGCTCCCAAGCTACACATTTCTTATTATATTACAAGTTGCCTTGCAGGAATTCTGGGCCAAGGTCTGCCTTAATACCAAGGTTGCTGATAGTGAATAGAAACTGAGTCAAGAAACTGAGGGTAATTAATAGGGATCCTAGCCCGCCAGTCACGCATTGCTGAGAATATATGCAAAATGCACAGTGCACCATTTATTCCACACGTCAACATAGCCCCTCTGCTTGTGTGACTTCTGTGTGTCAGGGGGTTTGCATATACTTCAGCTTAATAGGTGCTTAATGTGCAGCGTATTGTAGCAGACCCCGAGCTAGTGTGAGTTACTGAAGCGACAAAGTCAACAGATCGAAAGATGGGGAATATTTCTGCACCTGCATGGGCAAAGGCTGTGAAAAGGGAAGAGGGTGGGAACTGGGACACCACAAACTGTGATCTAGGCAGCAGGCCAGTCTATAGAGTAATAGAGTTCGAGAAATAGTCCAGGGCAAAAATGAATTATTATCATTAATAACTCTCCATTCTTTTATTTCTCTGAATCATTGCAAATAATAAACCACTGTGCAATGAACCGGATAATTGGCACTGCCTGATTACACACCATGTAGCTTTAAGGCTTTTACTGAATGTGTAAGATGATGTCTCATTTTTTTAATTTCACCCTGATGGTAATTACATTGTCCTGTTTTTTCAACCCTGCCTGCCTTACCTCATAGTGAAAGTGAGAACTCGCTGCATCAGCAATGCAACATAAATTATCAGGTAGCAACCAGCAGAAACCCAAATCTTTTTATAAGTGACTGAGTGCAATCAACAAAACAAGAGAACAAGATGGATACATCTTGGAACAGGTCCATGTGACAGCTTGAAGCTGTTAACTCAGTAACTATCCTTACTCCATAATACCTCAGTCTGTTAAAGCCAACACTCGTGATAAGGTAACTAGCAGCATCCGTAGGAGATAAAGCCGTCTCAATTAGCCGTCGTGTTTAAAAGGAAAGGCAGTATTAGATTGATGGGAAACGCTGGTAACAGGAGCTGAACGGCTGTGTTTGTGAAGTTAGTGAGTGCACTTTGCTAACGTGCTAAATTTGACACTTTGGGAATGAAGCTCATCTGTCATGATGGCATCAGCAGATCTCTATCAGCAGCGGTTAAGATCTCCAAACACTTCGCTTCTACTAGCTCATGTATCTTTGCTAGCCTGGAACTATTTTAACCACAAATAGGCTGATATCTTTATCCAATCTTGCAATCTTTGGTGGCTGCACGATTTTTAAACCTGTTTTCCACACATTTTGGATTTAGGCTATTTTTTGGGAACTGTTTACAGTAAATATAAGAAAAATGTGGGTTTAAAAAAAAAAACAACAATTACACAGAACTGTCTTTGGGTGAACTCCCTAGGGACATGCATCAGCAAATTGTTAATTATTCTACTTCTGATAGGCATTCTGGAGTGTGTGTGTGTGTGTATTCACACTATGTGTCTGCGTTTATATCTCACCCATTTTATATATTTATATGCTTTCTTCATTTCAAACATTGATGTATTTCTCAGAAATTACTTTATGCCTACTTAAAATAGTGTGTAAAAATAGATAAAAATTAAAATAATAAAACATTTATAATCAGATAAAATACACAAAAAGCATAGACTGGTTAACCGCAGGCCTCGGATGAGTACATTATTTTCTCTCGAATCAGCAGTCTTTAACTTGTAGCACTGTTTGGACATGTGTCTTCCAGTTAACTGAAAGCTCAAAGGTTTTTTTAAAAAGAAGGGCTTCACTACTGTAAACCGTACGCAATTTATGGATGTCTCAAGTTTCCGAAAAAAGACGGGATTATGGCATCTATGATACATATTCACATAATTCACATCTAGAGCAGGTGTTCTATGTCAGCAGCCTAACTATTGTAAATAATTGCAGCCTTGTACATATACACACATATTAGATGGTTAATGTGGATAATACTAAAGTTTGTCTGACATCTTGAAAAGGTCACACTAACTTATTTAAAGCCTGATTGTAGATTTGATAAGATGCCAAAAAGTTTTCCTTGTATTGCTTAAAACAGAATTAAGAGTTAAACTGACAAATATTATTTTAATTAAAACACAAGACACTATAATAAAGCTAATAATAAAAGAGGTATATTGTATGTGAGTTTCAAAACAGTTTTTAATTTTTTTATTGTATTTTATTTATATATTTATATATTATTTTATATGTATATTTTAGTTAACAGTTAAATATAATACAAATATATATTTTTATAAAAATTCTATTAAATGTTTATTATTTTATCCTGATGGTTTTACTATAGATATTTATTACTGACTATATATTTGTTGATACTGTATGATAAAATTATGAGAACATATAGACTTTGAGTTTTAATTACATTTTATTGTCACGTCTGAAAGTAAAAATTACAAATGCATTTAAATACTCTACACACTGCATTTACAACATGCTTGTGTCACATCCTATAATATTTACATGGCTATTTACACACATATGGGTCGAAGAGACTAGTTTCCAAGAATAAATGAGTGCTATATTCACCCAGGTGTTTACTCTCACATACAAACACAACCAGCAAAATTATGAATAAAATAAATACACAGTATATAGAAATCTTAGTCCATAAGTACATTTGTAATTGATTTTTGTTAATAGTTGGTCTTACTGGGATGATCGGTTTACGGGCAGTGAGGGCCTTTTCAAAATGGCTTCCACGGAAAATGACAAAGGCTCGTTCGAAGAAACCTTTGTGCCTGTTGGCTTGACCATCATGTCTTTTACTGCTCTTTCTGAGCTTTTAAAGCCTGCTGAGTCTTTAGCTGCACCGTCCCTGTACCGCTTAGCAGCCCCTTCGAGCAGATCTTTACAGTGAGGGTTCCTCAAATCAGTACCCTTCTCATTCAGAGTCTGCTGGATCAGAGAGTGAAAGGAGTTGAGCTTCATAGACAGCGTGTGCTTGCTGTTATCTTTGCTAATCTTGTTTAACAAATGCTCATGAGCTCCTGGAGGGAGTTGCCCACTGGTAAATGCTGATGCAAAAACCTTCTTGGGGGGTGAAAATGCTGAGCGCTCTCTAATGTTCTGTCCTGTCTGGGCATCTCCAGCCGGTAGTTCACTTGGTTCCAGGGCCACACGAGAACCCTCGAGTCTAGAAGCTGAAGTGGCTGCAGATTCCTGCTCGGGAGAGTTGCTCTCAGTTGATGGCATCATTTTGGGGTCCCAGACGGCACCAGGTTTGAGGTTCTGTACTGCAGTGGCGTTGAGAAGGCATTGCTGATAGAGGAGCGCGTCGCCCAGGTTGTTGCCGCCCCTAGGCCACATGACAAAGCGGGATGATAGCGGGTACTGACGGTACGTGGAAGCCACGCTCACGTTGGTGGAAATCAGCTCAACATTGGCCGCCCCTCCGGCTGTTCTGTAACCCAGTGGCAGGTCCAGACAGCTAGGAAGGAAGCTGCACAACTCCTTGGGCGCTGCTTCAGCTGCGACAGTGGGAGCAGACGATGAGGAAAAGGCCGTTTTGTAAGAGTTGTACTCAGCAGCATGTACCACACTGCCTGGAAGAAACAAGGAGCTGGAAGCAGGCTGGTTGGACTCGAGGAGTTCCCTCTCCTTGTATTCCCGCTCCAGCATGATGCTCTCCAGCTCCTTGTCAGCAAAAGCACGTCTTTTTCTCATGCGGTCACTAAGAGGTGGTGGCAGAGCTGGATTCATGCCCAGGAAAGGATCAGACTGGACAGGGCGGTAGCCTGAGAGCAAGATAATTTGAAATGATTTATTCTGTATATTAAGACGGATACATGCCTAAATTAATATATTACTGGTAACAAATATCTGAAAAATACAAATTCAATAATATACTAATATGAATTATTAATTTTAATAAAAAAAAATAATAAAACAATTTTGGTTTAGTACATTTGCTGTGTATATTTTTAACTGGCAAATATGTACTAGTATTATAGCAATTGCTCCTTATAAATACTAAAGTCTTTTAATAATAACCATTTTGTAAATTACCACTGCTGCAGAGTTTATATTTCATGCATCAGGAAACATTTTACTAAGCAAAAGACGCTTACTGCATTAAAATGTCCCTTTACCAACCAAGTGAATTAAAGAGAAAAGATCAGAAATCCAAGAAAAGCTGAGGGAGAGACAAAAGGATTTCATTAGCTTGTCAAGAGACAGAAAAGAGGAATCAAAGGTATGGAAAAAAGGACAGATTATAGAAAGAGTTATTCCAAAGTATGACATAATTTTATGACTGTTAAAGATTTTATTTTATAACATTTCACTTACCTTCTAAGATACTTTTAGCCAGCATGGTGGAAGGACGCATGTGTCTTTGATAGATAGCTCGTCTCTCAGCTGGTATTGGTTTCCCGGTTATTCCTTTCTTATCCTAAAAAAGTTTTAAATGGCACAGTAAGCACAAAAACATCATAAATCTATTTTTATTTATTTTAAAACAGCCTTTTTATTTTACTAATTTATCAATCTTTTTTTAAGCAATAAATAAAAAATTAAATATGATTTTGTAATTATTTATTCAGCCACATTAATATTAATAGACATTTACACATTCAAGTATTGTTTTTAATTTTAAAAATATATTAAAGGTACCACTTTGCAGTATTTTAGTTTATTACAATATTAAACATTGATTATACAAGTTATACTTTTATTTTGAGACCTGTCTAAGTAGTGTAAAGTTAAATAAACAGCTAGGGCTGATTTGAAGTTTTGCAGGACACAAACGACCGCAGCTAAATCATTGTAATATGGGGATTTAGTTGTGCATAGTAGTTTGCTGCAGGTAAACCACATGAAAAGCAGCTCTTACCTCTGTGGCTTGCTGCCTCCTCAGGGCCACCTGAGCGGCCATGACCCGCTGGCGCTCCACCACTAACAGGCAGTTGGCGCACTGGCAGTCTCTCCACCTGCAGAAGCGCTTGTGGCCTTTGAGGCACGACACCACGCCGTGGTTCCTGCAGCGGGCACATTTCGGAGTGCGGCTTAGCTTTTTCTGGTCGCCTGCTCCAGGGTTGTTTGCGTGGCTCGCCTTCTCCTCGTCGTCTCTGCAGCCCGACTCCTCTTCTCCGGCCGGGTCCGTCTCCAGACTCTCCACGTCGATCTCGAATTCAGGACTGGAGAGCTCCGTCATGGTAAAAGAGTCCGGTGCGGACGTGTCCTAGGGTCACTCGGGGGTTTGTTTTGGTTTGGAATTATTATTATAATTTTTTTTTTGAGGTGGTGATTATGAGGGATACCTAAAACAAAAAATAAATCAGTGGATTAATTTTATTATTTTTTATTTAGAATAAACTTAGCTTCCCTGTGTATAATAAGCTACATTCACCTTATAATAATAATAATAATAATAATAATAATAATAATAATAATAATAATAAATATAGTAGTAGTAGTAATTGAAATAACAACAGTCGTAGTAGTAGTAGTAATAATAATAATAATAATAATAATAATAATAATAATAATAATAATAATAATAATAGAGTTTGTGCCTTTCATTCATTCTTTAATTTTCGTTTAAGACAGGAAAGAAAGATTTAGACTAATCATGCTCCAAAAACTACTCACCCAGTCTAAAGCGCGCACCAGTGGTGATCAAGAAGAAATACACCTGTCCACCAAAGGGCCAGTGCTCTTATATCCCCTTGTCCTGTCCTGTCTCGTCCTGCAGTGCCCGTGGTGGTTTTACACGTTTTCGCCTCTCCACAGTAAAATCTGCAGAGTGAGTCAGTGTGCGATATTTACTGCCTCTGCTGTCACAGTGGCAGAGAGACACGCCTCCTCGTCATCCGAAAAGGCTCCTCAGAATTGCTCTGATTGGATGTCTGGCAAAGGCGCGCTCCTATTGGCTGTCCGCTCCGCTTTTCACTCTCAATCCGCGTCTTATTGGAATGAAGTTACAAATACAACAATTCCAGGAACTATTCCAACAACTATTATCAACTTGTAGTAACACAAAGAGACAAAGTGGATGAACAGGGCTGTGTAGAACTATCTCCAAAATGTATGTTCTCTCTCTATATATAAGACACGTGAATATAGCTCTCATTAAGCTGGCTGTGTGCAAAGAAATAGGCGCAACGTATTTTGTCACGCAAATTAATCTCATATTTGATCCAAATTTGCAAGCTGTATATTAAAAAGGTGTCATTTCGTTATGGGTTCGTTATAGTCAATGTAACCAGTATTGAAATTATTCAAATGTCTATCCGAGAATGCAAACTTTTGGTGATTGTTTTTCATCGCCATTCAAACCCATTCACAGTCCAGCTCAGTGTGTTTTCCTTTATGTTGTTTAATAGTTAAATTATTGCGCAAGTTATTTATTTGCCTAGAGGACAGGCTACAAAGACACTGATTTCACTGGTGCCAAAAGGTTAAGCACAGCATCAAATTGGTTTACTTCTGACTTATTGGCTTACATGAGGTTTGAATAGTTTACAAAGAAATTTGCATGGACCAAATCAGAAATTACATCTGTAAACATGCATTTCAGCCGTCAATAATTTCACAAGCCACTGCATCATGTATTCTCCTTTCTGTTGCCTGTTATAAATGCCCCTATTAATCACACCGATATTGACAATTCCCACCATTTCTGTGATGAATTTATAAAGGATTGTGAGAGACTGACTAGTCGATGAAATAAATGAGATGAGTAAAAAGCATCAGGCCGGCATTCCGGGAAACTAACACACGCACGCACACACACACACACACACACACACACACACACACACACACACACACACACACACACACCGGGCTTTGTCCCAGTGAAATAATATTACACCTCTGAACTGGTACACAGAAGATCATCACAGAAAGAGTACACTATGTACAATATTTTATAGCCTAACTAAATAAACAGATAGATGGATGAATAGATAGATAGATAGATAGATAGATAGATAGATAGATAGATAGATAGATAGATAGATAGATAGATTTGTTTTACCA
>JAOVVF010000028.1:7893730-7917126 GCA_028565595.1 Duopalatinus emarginatus
TATATAGATAAGGAAAGTACAGTTTAACACCCATTTTATCTTTACAATGTATTATTATTATTATTATTATTATTATTGTTGTTGTTGTTGTTGTTGTTGTTGTTGTTGTTTATGATGATGATGTTGAACTTTATTATTATTATTATTATTATTATTGTTATTATTATTGTTGTTGTTGTTGTTGTTGTTGTTGTTTATGATGATGATGTTGAACTTTATTATTATTATTATTATTATTGTTTGTTGTTGTTGTTATCATTTTTGTTATTATGTTGTTGTTGTTGTTGTTGTTGTTAGTGATCGCATTTTAATTAATAATAAGATGCCTTGTAGTACTAACACTGTTTTGCAATTATTTGACAGTTTTTGTAATTGTTTCAACTTGAATAATTTGGTTTATTTTTATTTATTCATTTACTTATTAATTGATTGATTTTAATAATACTTTTATGTTTACGTTTAAGTTTTTGTCAAGTATTAGCCCAATAAGCCTAGTTTTTATAATTATATATAATTATAATTCATTAGACGATTGTAATCCATGTATTAGCCCTTTAGCCCAAATACACGAAAAGTGCTATTAATATATACAGTTTTTTTTGAAGGTAGGATTTTCCATATTAAAGCCCAATACCAGTCTGCTGTCATTATAGTGTGTAAAAACACCCCTGTGCCTCCCTGTTATATTAGCCCTATCAGTTTCATATATCCACACTGAAGTCATGCTTCATTAAACAAACAAATTCACAGGAAATTGTCCAGAGATCATGGGTAATAAAAGAGTGGGAGGAGAAATATATAGTGCACTTATAACAATGACCACAAGATGGCGATAATGCTTCACTGTGCAGCTCCAGACTATATACAGTTCTCTCTCTCTGTATATATATATGTGTGTGTGTGTGTGTGTGTGCGTGTGTGTACGCATAACATTTACATACGTACATGGATGAGTTGTACAGAAATTACATAATTACGTAAGGTATGAAATATTGTAATATGTGCAGTATTAATAATAACTAATAATCTACGAAATAAAAAAAGTTCAGAATACAGTAAACAATTCAGCATCTTCATTTATCCATCCTGGTGGAATAGAAATAAGTTACCAATCATCCTGCCGGTGAGGTTTTATATGGCCAATGTACATAAATACATAGATTTATTTTGTAAATATGTTGTTTCATGGCAGTGTAGCAGCCTGCTTCAAATAAAATACCTTTATTTTAAATAATTACAGACTATAATTTATTAACTATCACTGTTAATCTCAACAATTTTACAACAAATAATTACTTTTATTTTAATTAATTATTTAAGGCAAAGGGTTAAACTTTTATTATGCAGCTGTGGCATTAAATAGTTATGTGTAATATCTGATAGTCACCGCTAGATGGAGAGATTTGCTCAGTTTTAGAATTAAAACCCCTATTTTTACAGCGTTTCTCCTGTTCATTGTACGCTATTTGAATATATGCCTATAGCTACATATTGTTTATTTTTGAACAGGACTAGAGATCTATATACAAAAAAATCGAAGCCATACTATAATTACTGTTGTCACTGAAATACAGAATGATTATCCATAACCTCACATCTCTCTACAGCACAGACAATAATTATTTCACAATTCTTATAAAAACATATATAAAATATAATAAAAATATATGATGACCATTTTCCTCTTACCTGAATCATAATGAAGAACAGCACTTTGGTTCATCCAGAAGCTTGTTCCCCTTTAATGTCACAAGCATGCTGTGCATTCCTAAGGTGCAGCTATTAGGCGATATGGACTTCAGGAATGTTACATTGTGGCTAGATAAGGCTTGGAAATCTTAATAATATGCTCTCTCGCTCTCTCTCTCTCTCTCTCTCTCTCACACACACACACACACACACACACACACACACACACACACACACACACACACACACACACACACACACAAAACGTGCTCACACTGCTTTTATTATTGTAGATATATTACTTTGTACAGTTTACACCATCGCCAATTTAAACTGTTGTGTTTAACTCTATTAAAACTGTCAGTTCAGCAGATTCAGCAGTTCAGAATATCATAACAAGATTGATGCTTAAATACATTACCTGGTTTATGTGTTTGAGTAATTTTTATTATGGTCCCATTATAAAAAAAAAAATAACCAGTTCTAGATTTTTAGTTTTAGATTGTTATATTTTACACCTAACAAGTATTTCCAGGAATACAGAAATCTGCTGAAATGATACAATTCATGGACTTTTTATTGTAAGTACAATATTAAATAACATCCATTTTGCAAATAATGTGAATTTCCTAGGAACATACACATCCTGTCTATAGTTAGCTCATGTGATAAATGACAATAAGGATTCAAACTGGGTAATATGGCATATCCATTTACATGCTTATACTGTTCACTATTTCTACACTGTATTACTATTCACAGTACATTTCATGCAAAGATGATTTTTTGATTATTATTCACAAACTAATATTTAGTCATTCAGGATTTTTGGTAGATGTTGTGGACATTCTGTCCATATGTTTCATTGTGAGAGCAACACGATATCACAAATAATGTACAGCACATATTTCATAAAGCTCCTACACAGGTACGGTCCACCTCATCCCCTTTGTCATTCTCAATCCATTCATAACACGTTTTGGGTATGTTTGCAACTTTTGCAGGTTAAGAAGAAGTACTGAGGATCCTCGAGTCTGAGGAGTCAGATCGCTCGTCGTACTCTTCGTCGGCAGCATATACAGTGTGTTTGGCTGCATCCTCCTGAATGCTCATGCGTTGCTCTTCTTGAGCCGGCCTGGAGGGCAGGAGAGGTGATCCACGGAATGACGGCCCTGTGAAGGGCGAGACATACTGAGAGCGTAATTGGTACTGCTGCTGTAAACTCATGGTATTCCACAAAGTCATGTCATTAGACATAAAAGGCCCAGCTTGACCGCGACTCAGAGAGTTGCGCAGCATCAGTGGGTAACGGTGTGCTTGAGGAAAGCTAGGCTGCAGTGGGACACCCAAGGGAGTCGGCATCACACCACTAGGGGATTCTGGAGTAAAGCGAAGAGAATCTGGCACACGAAAAGCCGAACCCACCGACCACTTGGAAGAAGAGACTGGGTAAGAGCTTAGAGGCTCAAAAAGATGGCCACTGGAGGGCAGGATTAAAGCCTCTGAGTTTTCAGATGAGGTCTTATCCATTTTTGTAGTAGAGCGACTAGAGAGAAGTATCTCAATGGCACCCACCAGGTCACCTCCGCAACCCCTCAGAATCAGCTCCAGTACAGCTGGCTTGTGGGATGGGAAGATCTTCTTCAGTACCTCCAGAGGAGGACGATTGGCTCGGAGGTTGAAGGGCAGGGACACAGAGCCTGTGAGGCCTTCAATTAACAGGTTCTGCTCAGTAGGAGACTTAGGGCTGTCAGGCTTTGGTTCTGGGTCAGTGCAGGGTTTGGGTGAGATAAAATGAGGCTCCTCAGTATTAGAAGGTGGGTCTGGGGTTTCAGGCGTGAAGCAGGAGCTGGGTTTTGGCTCCTCAGGTGAACTGGCAGCTTCTTGCTCTCGGTCGCTGGTGCTGCCACTGTTCTCTCCTCCAGATTGCTCACCTGAAAGGTCCTCATTTAGGTCTGAAAAAAGAAATGCATGGTGTATTTCTATGCATGAAGGCAAGATAAAACATCTTTATACAAGATAATAAACTGGATAAACTAACAGTAGGATACATTTTGAGTTATGCGTATCACCCTGTAGAATCCTTAGATGGGTAGCTTACACTAGTGTTACATTTAGAATTGATTTATTTAACTATAGAAATGATTTCATTTTGGGCCAAAAACATTTGTTTGTGCTCCTGATGAGGGAATAAAAACACATAAATGTGAACATGGTCCAGTATTTACAAAAACTTAAACATTTTATTTAATCATGTTTAGTATATGACTGACTTAAACCCTGGTCTGGGTTTAATACAGCTGAGCTGTGAGTAAAAAGTAAAATATATAACAGCACATAATGAGAGTGTAAATACTAACAGAAATGTTGTTTTAGCACTCACTGAGCTTCAGACTCAGAGGTTAAGACTGCTGTCCCTGCACATAGTCAGTGCAACATTCAGTGATGGGTTAAACTGTCAGCACTTGGCCAATTTATTCCTCTGCACTTTATTTTCGCCTCTAGCTGCTCACACAAAACTGCTGACTGCCTGCCACATGGAGATTTGTTGTCAATTCTTCGTCTCTTGTTTTAGCAAAGCTGCCTGTTATTTGGTAACATTTCACCCAAGTTTTGACCTTTCTCGAAAATGATTGCTATTGCCTTCGATTCGGCCTGTCCACGCTTGATTACAGTAAACTTTAGAGCCAACAAAGATCATCTGCTTTGAGAAAACCCTGATGGAAAGTCAATGTCTATTTTCCTAAGCCACTTCTCTTCCTCTGCAATCCATATTTTTTGTCCAGCCTCTGCTAGACATTTTAATTTACACTGCAACCCAGGTTAATGAACATTTAATTACATTATACCATTTCACTTTCAGGTCTGAGCTTTATTACTGAAAGGAAAATGAGTTACAGAGCTATTACCAAAAAAAAAAAAAAAAAAGAAATTAGTATTTTATTCAAGAACTGATATGATCAACTCGGTTTCAGCAGATCTACAGGAAATACACATTTCAAAATGTAAAACAAACTTGTGTAATTTAACGGCTTATCACAAATACAGTGGCGTTGATGGTACAACTACTACTAAACTATTATTGCTGTTATTATTATTATTATTATTATTATTATTATTATTATTATTATTATTAACAACACCAAATATAGTAACTGTAATAAAAACAAAATAAATCAATACTAATAGAATGTTATTATTATTATTATTATTATTATTATTATTATTATTATTATTATTATTATTATTATTAACAGCAATAAATATAAAAAAAATAATAATAACAATAAGAACAAAATAAAATACTAGTACTACTACTAATATTAATAAAATATATTCTTCTTCTTCTTATTATTATTATTATTATTATGTTTGTTGTAATTTGTACACTATTATAATTTACCTAAAATATTAAGATTTTGTATTTAACCACTTTAGTGAATTGTATTCAACGTTTTCATACATTTCTGCAACAAAAATGTTGTTAAAATAAAAGTGTTATAATAACGCCGCTTTATCAAACATCTGCTTATGCTAACGGGTAAAAACCTCTATTCTAACATCAGCTAATTATCACTTATTACAGTCATTCTGCATTTCAGTGCATGCTGTCAATGTTTACACTGTAAAATCTAAAAATAAAATTAGCATAGTTCGAGAAAAATAAATAAGAAATTTGGCTGCCAGTCGATAACATATCTAACGTCAAGTCTAAATAAATTTGGGTTATTGAGTTAGGCACTGATAGTGGAGTATAATGTATGGTTTACCTGTTGGAGACTGAGCTGTGATGATGGGCTCGGCGCTCCAGCGTAACTCTCCGGTGCCCACGGCTCTGTGTGCCGGCGGCGGAGGTTCGGCGATTAAACTTTCCAGACTTTCGTTGGCCTGCTGCCGCCGAAGCGCGACCTGCGCCGCCATGACGCGCTGGCGCTCAATGATCAGGATGCACTTGTCACACGTGCAGTCCTTGAAACGGCAGTACCGTTTGTGTCCTTTGAGCCAGGACAACACGCCGTGATTGCGGCAACGTGCGCACTTCGGTGTCCTCTGGAGCGGCGCGCGCGCCTGCGCCACCGGGCCGCCCACGTACAGGTACGGCGAGCCGTAGCCGTTCATGTCGCGCAACTCGAAACGGACGCTCGGCTCCACAAGAGCATCAGATAAAAACTGGCCAACGGTGAGAGTGAATGTCAGTTGTCAGGAGATTGCCAAGCTCAGGACCCCCTCCTTTTTTCTCCTGCTTGCTACACTCGTAATAAAGAGGCGTTGACTCGGAGACGAGGATCCACCTTTTCGGCGCGTCAAGGCGATCAGACACGCGCTGACAGAAGGGGGCAACTACACTTCACGTCAAATGGTGTTCAGATCCGCAGAGGGAGGTCTCATCAAACACCTTCCATACACTGACAAAAGTTTTACGCATACGATATGACGCTTCATAACAACATTTTAACATAAAGAGTTTTAAACACTAAGAGGTTCAAGACTATCAGCCACACCGCAAATGAACTTATTCATGATTTTGCGTAAAATAACGCAAAACAAAAACGGTATGGCACTGTGTAGTATCACTTATTACGCACCTATAATCTACAGGCCAGTTCATAATCCTTTTTATTATTTGTCGTTTTATAACAGCATTTTAACAGATAGTTACACAGCAGATCAGCGTATTTGTTTTTGTGTAAAATAAAAAAAAAGAAACGAAAACGCAATGGCACCGTTCAGTCCCCGATGAAGGCACCCAATCCCAATCTACAGGCCAGATTACAATCTAAACTGTTTACGCGCATATGTATCGCCTTATAAAAGCATTTTTAACAGTTACACCGCAGATGCACTTATATTATTATTGTTGTTCTCTCTCTCTCCCTCTCTCTGTGTGTGTAAAATCAAAAGAAACGGAAACGCAATGGCACCGTGTCCCTGATTACGCACCTATAATCTACAGGCCAGCGCACAATCTGAAAGATTTACGCATGTGATATGTCGCTTATAACTGCATTTTAACAGAAAGTTACACCGCAGATGCACTCATTCGTGTTCTTGTGTAAAATTAAATTGTAAAGAAACAAAAACGCAATGGCACAGCGTCACTGATTACGCACCTAATCTACAGGCCAGTTCCCAATCTGTGTGCATTTTTAGTTTTAGGTAAACAGCAACCTGTTCTTAAGCGATTAGTTGAACATGCTCTGAGGTGTTATAACAGTGCAGTAATTTCAGAAATCATCTGGGAATGTGTAAAAAAAAAAGCCTGCAGTGCTGAGAGCTTTGCATGAAGCTGCTCGGTAGGACTACTTTGTTTAACCACATGCTGCGCATCCGAATTAAACAGAGAAGAAATAATACGCTGGTTTGCATTTGAATGCGTGCTTAACTTATTCCCATGAGGAATTTTACCCCGGTCGACAATGAACGCTATTCCAGTTAATTGTGAGACTGCATTTGGGATGTGGGGTTTTCAGTGAGGAACAAATATTATGAATAATATTGGTGGACATGCATGTGAAATATATATAGCTTAGGACTGTCAGAGGAATTCAGCTATTTTTATTTATTTATTTATTTTCATACTTTCACTGATAAGTCTGCTTTGGGGATCATCACGTTTGGTGAGTTATATGTCGGATGCATGTATGTATGTTTTTAATTCTCATACATAATGAGGCCTAGCGCACCTTAAACCACGGCAAAGTGTAAGATGTTGAGATGTGTCTTACAGCGTTAAGAGTCCATTGAAACTGAACACCCGAGTCGCGTTTCTGCCCCTAAAAGGGTTTAGTCAAGCACATAATGGGATCGCAGCAGAACAACTTTGAGAACAGGGGCCGCTCTCAAAGTTCCCCACATGAACTCCGTTTCCAGGGCTATTAAGCTTTTAATTGGAAAACAGCGGCGGAAAATTCAAGGTGACGATAATACGCCGTGTGAATGTGAAGGGGAGGATCAGGCCGAGCACATCGAGCAGCGGTGTGTGATCAAATTATTTACGTTTTATGTACAGTCCTATTGCGCATAAAACGCATTGAGTTTGTTGTCCACAAAATGATGCGCATAAGATTAGTGACGACCAAAACGACAGGAGAAAGTCACTGATACATTACTGATCATGCCCAAAAACAGACAATATAATAATAATAATAATAATAATAATAATAATAATAATAATAACAATAATAAACTAATATTTTAGTGTGCTATACTATAAAATATGTCGCAGTATTTAAAGTTCGGGTGAGATTATCACTAAATAAAAGAGCCTACATAAATATTAAAATGTAGTCACACAAGCTAAAAGTCACACAAGCTAAACACTGAACGAAACATTTAATAGATTTCTACAAAACCTAAGCTATAATAATATAATAAATACTATAATACTTCACCAGCATGTCTTCTTGAACTGTAAATTAAATAATAACAATATATATGACAGATTTAGGTTACATGTTTAATAAACCAAAATAACAGCCAATTTTATTAATTGTTGTTTAATTAAGACGTTAAGTGCAAATATTTCTGTTTATGTTTATCATTTAACATGCACGTAATATACTATTTGAAAGCAGATAATTTAATTATCTGTGACTGAAAAAATTTCTGCCACATCTATTTTTCGGCCCTATATTGGGTTTAGACACAAATTAATCCATTATAATATTTACTGGATATTTAAAAAATAGAAAACGTTCCTCTAATGTAAACTGCATTAATAGTTTTCGTTAATATCTAATATTTCTGGATTTCACATGGTACTTAATGGTACTTGAATAAAGAGCATGTAAAAAATCTGTCATCAAAATGAAGAAGAAAATGAAGGAGACAGGTGGACTAGAGGTGAAAGACAGGAGAGCTCCAGTAAACACTACCAACATGAAATTCAAACATTTATATCTGAAAATGGAAACAGACATGATGATCATCTACAAAATATTATTACTGTAAAAATATTCAGAAACGAAACGCTTCTTAGTCAAATATTTATCCATATATATCCAGTTATATTTATTTATAACTGTTTACTGCTTATTCTGGAAAAACACCGTAAAAACACCAGACCATGCAGAAGCATAGAACAAATGTAGCATAGCCTACAACAATAATAACAACAACAACAACAATAATTACAACAGTAATAATAATAATAATAATAGTAGTAGTCTTGCTAAATCTTTTCTTGTATTGTTGTTCATTCATTCATTTTTATTAATCCTGAGATAACCAAACAGCTTTACAAACCTCTGTAAGCTCCTGCAGAACATGTACCATCTAGAAAAAAAATAACAATATAAAGAAAGTCAGCAAAGGTTAAGGGTTTTTAAGATACATAATATAATTATATAAATATATAATATAAAAATATAATTATCTTTACATGCATTACATGATATTCCTTAAGCTAAACTTGGTTATACTTGGCTATAAATTAAAATCCTTTCTGGCAGTAAATATGTTAAAAAGCTAGGTTTTATCCAAACTATCGAAGGTTAATCATAGAGTCAAGTTTACTCCTACAGAGAAGCAACAATACATTTTTAGCTGCTTAGCATTTTAGTGAAAATGATGTGCAGACAGAAGGATCATACCCAGTGGCCGTCGCCTTATTTTGGTGAGTGGATCAGTTTATCCAGCTGACAGGCAGCCAAAAGGCAGCATGTGAGTGATGGCAGGACATCTGTCCACTGAAATGTCTTGCTAATTTCTGAGGCACTAAGAGCATCCAAATCACTACAGTTCTGACAGCAGCATCTCCTCCCAGTAACACCCTCTCTATCTCAGTATAAACAGTGACAATAGGATACTCATCACTTTCACATTCCCACTAGTCACATCTGAATGAACAGTTTTAAAAGACTAGTATAAAAAAGGCAGTGGCACACTCCCATACTGCATTTTGGGAATTCATGATATTCATGCAATATTCAAACTACAAACATCCCCTTTACCATGCAATTAAAAGATAGCTGTATGTAATGCATCAGTTAAAATTGTATAACATAGAAATAATTACTACATTACACTGTTCAGAATAAAATATAAGCAAAGATTCCTTGGATACATTCAGATGAGGAAATAACATGTTGTAGTGTTCTTTATTGAACCTTAAAGACTATTTAACAGAGATAATAGAGTGGTAAGAAACAAACACATAGACTGCCCCAAAGTCAACATAATCACTGCAAAAAAAAAATAAAAAAAATAATTGATGTACCTTTTCTGTGCAGTCTGATAGTTGGAGAATGCTGAATTCTACTACATGAGTCTGCCTGAAAGATGACCAGTATTACAACATATAATGTAAACAATGCCAAAACATTTTCAGCTGACAATAGGTGTTTGCTTATAACCAGACTGTGGAAAACATTCACTAATGATACCTCATGTAATCCATGTGCATTTGTGTTTTAGTTACTTATATTTTCTATTAAACGTTTCTGTATAGTTTCAACAAACAAATTCAAGGAATACTGCAGTTTCTCTTTTCGAATCATGTGCACCTCTATCACACCTTAGCACACACAAGGATGAACCGCATTACACTGATCCTTGTCTGAGACTGCTCTGTCATCAACCACTTTTATGAGCTCAACTTCCCTTAAATCTAGAACTCCTGACTGTGAAAATGCACCTGAGTAGCACGCCCTACCCAAATGTGTGTGTGTGTATAAAAGCATCTTGAGGATGAGTACAGCTTTATCATAGCTTTGTCTTGCACTCGGTGGCTGTGATTGATGGAGCAATAGCACCTCAAGGAAAACAAACTGGGCGACACTATTCAGCCCACGGTCTGGGCTCGTAGCAACAGAAGGACACGGGCGCCTCTGACAAGCTCCCATGATGAAGGGGCCTTCCTTAACTAAACTCATAAAGCACAGAGCAATAAAAGTCAATCTTCTGTAAAATCCAATTAAGTCATTATCTGACTGATTGTATCTTTAATTGAAAACAGAAGTGACAGTAAATTTCTGTGATATATCAGGATCAATCGATACTGCTGCCCGATCCGCTCTACGGCAGTGATTTATAATGTCAGAGGCATATAGGTAACTACACATTCTTCTCACTAAAACCACTGGGGGATGAAATTAAGAGTTAAGTGTGTTTAATAAAAAAAGGATAAAAAAACAAGATGGTCAGGTTATTGATTATAGCAGATGGGGCAGAATCGAAAAAATGTTTTCAGCATCTTGGGCAAAGAAAATACAAGTAATTTTCATTTTTTGGCTTTAAGTAGTGCACTGTATTCACAAGCGGTGTGAAAATCAGTCATCAATAACAGTTTGTATTTTCCTAAGGCACAGGGCGCATAAACACCAGAGTACTTTAAATTAGCTTTCTTGCTGTTTTATTAAGACATAAACATAACTGGCACTTTTGCAACATGGGATTTGAAATTAATCTCCATAACAGTCAGTCACAGTAACACAGTGCAGTGGTTAAAGCAATAGAACCATTTTGTGGTACAGCTCACAACGTTACAGTAATTAAGAAAGTAAATCTTAACATGAACAAACTGTCTAAGTAATAACATCTTTATCGTTTATAACTGTAGAAAGAAAAGAGGAATGTTCACTCCTGTTTTATCATTAAGAGAATAAAAATACAAACTACGAATTGCATGTGTAATTTAACTTCTATAAAATCAAAAGATAAAACTGGTAATTTACAAAATATTTTGCTGGATAATTTATTTTCTTTTTTAAGCTCTGTAGTTCTATCTCTGCAAGAAACAAACACACATACTACTTTATTATTCTTATTACATAAAAATGTATAAAAATAGTCCTGGGGTTTTATTCATATTTGCGTTAATTAGGGCAAGTTATCAAACATTATTTTCTGGGTATTACTGCCAAGGGCAAGCAGTGACAACAATACAATATGCATAGAAAGGGCAGAAGCATTCAGCTTATAAACTAATATGTGGTAAAGAACCTCTCACAATTCAAGGAGGTAGATAGTGGAGCAAATCATCCAAAGTAAAATGATGCCCTTTTGCTGGTGGCCATAAATATACAACACACTGGTTGTAGTAAGACTAAAGCATAATTCATTAGAATTCCTTCCTGCATGGTAACCCAAAACTACATCGCATGTTGTCTGGATGAAAGGTGCTAAAATTATTAAAGACTGAATGTCACAGTATGGGTGGAAACCTGCTGTACATTAATGGTAGAAAAATAATTGTTAAAAGATTTGTAATTATTAAAGCAGTAATAACTCATAAAGCTGAGATGTGCTGCAGATTACAGTTTCACATGCAAACACAGAATTAACTGTTTTGTAGAAAAAAATGAACATCTTTCTGATTGTAAACTGATCACTATAAGTCTGGTAAGAAATAGATCCACGTGTTTTAAAAGGTCTTCTGTTTGCTCAAACTCTTTAAATGCTTTGTGATTTTCAACAAATTTGAAACAAAATAAAAATTCAATAGCAAAAACTCTTAGCTTGATATTTTATTTAGCATATAATGCTGACCTCTTGATGAAGAACATCATAGCCTTAACCTGCTAGTGCTGTGAAGTAAGTCAGTCTGTGAAGTAAGTGCAGTTGGTATATTCTCTGAGACTTTTACTTGGCAGCTCCCTCTATGATGGAGTCCACAGTAAATGCTCCAGAGTCAGAGTTGGGCTCACATTCTGCCTTGTTCTCAGCACTCACCATAGGGTTGATGGGCATGCAGGCCAGGCTGGTGTCAGGAACACCATCAGCAGAGAAAGCTGCAAAGAACAGACGCTCAGACATGTGAACAATGCAGCAGAATGACTATTATATATATATAACAGAATACTATAACTACAAACTACAAACTGCAAGAGCATCATGATATGGAGCTGCTTCTCTTCAAACAGTACTGTGGCAGTGAATCTCAGTGAAAGGTTTTGAATAATTTTAAAAAGAGTGTCCATCACAGAAAACCCTTATATTTTAAGACAACTGAAGATGATTTGCCAGGAGTAATAAACCACAATTTAACCCTAATGCTCACAGCTGTAATTGCCAACAACGTATTTGGAAAAAAGTACTAATGATGGTGACTTGTGGTGTCAGAGTATTTTTTTCCTTGTCAGTTTATTTTATTAAACATATATCTGTTTATGCTAATAAATACATTTTGGTTGTAACTTAAATGCACTAAAAACATATATGCATTAAAATTACATTAAATAACAAAAACAGAAGTGTCTAAATACGTCCTGTCAGTATAGATTTAATACCATCTGCTAAAAGTCACAATGCCTTGCAAAATACCTGAAAAATATGAGAAATGGGTGAATGAAAGCATTTTTTATTGCCCAAGCTTTAAAAGTCAGTGTACATTCAATCTGTTAGCTTTTTGCAATTATTTCAGTGACAGCTTTCAACATTACAACAAAGTAGACAAAGTGCTCCAAAACATGAATCAAGCAGACTGAGTTGAGTTCAAGCCCCTTGAGAAAAAACATTGAACTTGATGACATATTGAGTCAGTGTGAATGCTGAGCATGCACAGTACAAACAGGTGTAGAACAAGCCGTGCTGGATGAGCAATGTATCAATTGAACTGAGCTTTCCCTTTGACGCTCTCTAAACAAAACACAAGTAGGAAAATAATGAAAATTGTACATGGACTAAATTTATAAGAATATAACAAATAATATTCAGTAAAACAGTTTTTTTCCCCTTTTGGTTATGCATTACTATTGAGTTTCATTGTATTCAGTGTAATGACAGATGATCTGGGATGCTAATGTTAATTTGAAACACTGATAATAGTCTATTATTATAATCCACATTACTATAAACTCATGGATCATGGCTTGTGCACTGAGCCAGGTCAGTTCACTACTTAACTAACTGTGCATATAAAACTGATACTGCAGTGTCTGTGAAGTCTATCAAAGTTACAATACAAGGGGGATTAAACAAATCTAATTCAGCTGCTTTCCTGACCTTCGTAATTCACAAGAGACAATATAGAGTTCATTTCCATGCCACTCTTCCCAATCTCCTCCTCCTTCTACGCAGTACTCTGCTCTTGTGTGGAGGTAATTAAGAAGCACTGGTGAAAAAAAGGAGTAATTTTTCTCCTCATTAACCTTCTGATTGGTTTGCAAGCTTCAGGACTCGGCATGCCGGGTGCAGTTTGTCACCCGTCCCAAAACCAACCAATCGTTAATACTAATGTTTGTGTAGCTAAACTGTGCAGATGCTCTTTGAACAGCAATAACCTGGTATGAGAGATAAGGGATTTGGAATTAGCTGTGGCTGTTAATTCTGAAAAAGCTCTGGTGTAATTAAAAGCAAAAGCACTTGAGGGTGACTGGTAGGTCATTTGTATAAAATGTAAATTGAACACTGGGGCTTGCGTGGCAGGCAGACATGTTCTGTGTCACAGCTTTGTTGCGTTTGATTAGCACCTCAGTACCATTTAACACAGATGAATGTGGAGCCGGGGAAATGCTTTAAAATACCTTTAAGATGTTCTTAAATGATTTAGCATGTCAAAATATTCAAAAGGTCAAATAAAAACTATCATAATAAAAGCAAATAATTTGCTTTCTAAATCTGTTATCTATTTCCTACAGTGGAATTTAACTATACAGGGTTACAAACTGTATTCACATTTTTTTTTTTTTTTTTAAAGAAAAAAGTTAATCCATGACTTGGCATGAAGTCAAGTTTACTTGATAGTTAAAAAACTTACGCACAGGTCTGTCAAGCACAGAACAGTACTGAAACAGGAGAAGATTTACCCTTATGTGTGTTCAGAAAGAACTTATTCTCTTCCCTGAACTTTTGCCCTATTCACCTCTGTTCAGCTGAATATCTTATATTTCCAAACTATTAACCCGTCTTTGTGTGGTTTAACAAAAGGAAGTCTTTTTTTTTTTTGAAGCCCATGAACAGGGGAGGGGAGAACGTGAAAGGAGCTCAATCATTTCTGGCAGTCTTAACAAAAAGTGAACAAAAGCCCAGATGTGAGAGAAGATGGTAATTTAGGCCTGATCTATTGTGGATAAGGCTTTTCTGCCAGAGCTCATATACTACCTGCACAGGGCCATAAGGGTGTCTAATCCCTCCACTTAGATAAACACAGATACACACTGGGCTGAAAATATAATAAAAATAATAAATGCATAAATAATAAATAAAAAGATATTGCTGGACTAACAAACTATCGTTTTAAACAATAGTTGAGTCTTAGTTATGCACTTTGTAAAGCTCCTGTCTAGCATGGCAATGTAGATATGGAGATGGACAAGAGATGGAGTTGTCCTTTTGGGGGACCTGCACATCTCTCTCCATCATTAAAGCTGTGGCACGACTTTATGAAGCAGAAAATTCAGTGGGGACTTAAACCTTAAACAAACACAGACTCCTCAAACCAGCCAATGACTGCATCAGAGACATTCTCACAATGACTGGCTTTTACTGTATATGAATACACAACAACAGAAAAGAAAAACAAATCCAAGAAACTATTAATACATTAGCACTTGTGTAAATTGGGCATCAAAACATCATAAAAAGCTTCTGATAGGTGAAATGTTTATGGCAGAATACAATCCTGCAAAAAGATCCTATGTCAGCTGCATCACTAGCTTTCCGTGACCACCATCAGAACAGACACCTTCAATGACCATTATTGGACCATTACAGAACAGCACGAGTGGCCAGCAGTGTCTGACAGAAGGCATCAAATGAGGGTCAGAGGCTAATTAAACACATAAGTACCTCCAGTCCCGCATTGTTAACCAATCTGTCCCCAGACGGAGAGTGTCATTGAGAGAATTGACAGGCCCTCCTCCAAGTTAAATCACTGGCACTCAGCGAGCTCCCACTAAATGACCTGTCCATCTCTGGACACATTTGCCGATCTGTCGAAACATTATGGATATACCATAATCACCTGAGATGTGTAATCAATGCTTTGAGGGATTTCATGTCATTTAATGTTAATGACAAGAAATAATTGTGAATTTGGAATAAGACATTTGTGACAACAGTTGTGAATTTAGAATAAAATATGTAAAAATAAAAATAGTGTCATCGAGTGCAGCACAGACTGCAGTCCCAGGGGTGAAATAAGTGTGTCATTACAATCAGATGGGGCACTTAATGTCAGAAGGTCAGACAGAGGATTGGATACAACACAGCCAGAGGAGATACAAAACAGGCATTTCATAGTCACACTAACATTTAAAACTGATAACACAGCACTGTTTTTAAAGCTGCTTTTCTTGAGCTTATAACTTTTGTAGCTCTTATTCCTCATTCATTGTTTGCATTTTGATACCACAGGGCACAATCACCTGTCAGTGGCAGATTTTTACTATAAACACTAAGAATAACAACTGAACGAATGAATATCAATATGCTTCATTTGTTTTTATTTCCACTAATATCTACCGATATTTAGATCAGTCTTGACCACTTATATCAGTCCTGACCATAAGTTTTCAATGTCTATGTCCTAGTGGCTCCACCATTCTAAGCACTGGACACTGGAAATAGCTGGAGAAGAACATAAAGCAATGCTCCTTACGCATTTAATCTCCTCAGTGCCTCAGGCAAGTCTTAATGGAGATGTTCTACAACACATTACAACAGTGCTTGAGCCTAGAGCAGGCAATTACACTGGTATTTAGCCAATCCATAGAGAGGGAAAAGACAAAGCATTTAGCATCAGCAGGAGAGAGGGCAAGACAGCATGAAATGGAGGAGTCACTAAGTGTGCCTTAAGCTTTTAGACAGAAGACTGTAGTTAGACTCCAGTCATGGATTTCACCTCCAGGCCACTTTCCTTGTGAAATAGAATAACAGCAGTGTGCCATTGGGTATGTTCATCATGCATCTGTAAAATCTTTCATTTAGCTATAATAAATTATCTTCTTATACAAGTCAAACCAAAAAACATTATTCATAAGGAAAAATTTATACAATATTTTTCAGGCCTAAAGTTACTTAACTTAAGAAAAAATTGTATTGTTTTGATTTATTTATTTGTTCCCGGCTTGCAATATGTTGGCAATCAGGCCTCTACATCTGTTATCAGCGACACTAGTGTTACCCAAGGGAGTGTTTAAAATTTTTTATACTGATGTGTTTTGGTTGTGTGTCCACAAAAGTTTGGCTAAATAATATATATTAGGTTTGATTTAGGCTTGTAACATGTTTGCATGTAACAATCATTTTTAATGCGCTGAAACTAAAGTACAGCATATGCATCACTATAGCAACTATATGAGATATCAGCAAGCTGAGCACTTTCCGTATAGATATTCACTTATCTGTAGACACCAAAATATTGAAAAAATAATCAAAAAAATTAAAACAATATTTCCCACAAATATAACCTCCCACATAATAATACTATACACATCAATCTAGTGTAACAAGTGCACTATTGTCTGCTTGGTTCTAACAAGATCATGAAAAATGCCATAGAGGCGCTAAGTGAAATGATACTGATCAGGCAAAACGACAACTAATCAGGCAAAAATACAATGTTTCACTATTAATATTGCTACAAGACTAAAATCTCTGTACCCTGAGCAATCTGATTTGTGTCAGAGCAAGGTGCCAGGTGTGATGTCAAGAGAACGGACCAGCCATGCTGATAAAAGCTGTATGGCTTCTCTGTTACATGAGACGTTACACCTCTTCCTGTTGAATTATTACCACTTCATTGCATTTAGAGAAAGTTTTCATTGTTGAGCCCATAGTTTGAAAGGGTGATGAATAGGGCCTTCGATTATATCTGTGAAACTGTGTTTTTCCAGAAATGTACTTGCTTTGTACTTGATCTGCATGTACTTTTTTCGTCATACCTGTGTTTTTGTTGTTCCCACATAATCTGGATTGAGTCTACAACTCAAGCATGCATTCAAAGTTATTATTTATAAACAGTTAAACAATGTGGTGCTACAAATGATTTTTTTTGTTCCAGACACAAACAGGGCTCACTGGCATCATGGGAAACAACAGATGCAACATATTAGTAAAGTGCTACCTGACCGTTTTTAATAAATAACAGAAAATATTGTGAAGTACACTACATGACACTGAAGTTAATTTAAACTGTTCTAAATGTTAGTCCTACATTGATATATGAACAGTTTCTTCCTACATTTTACCCACAACAACTGTGTGGATCGAACTGACAGAACTGCCTTGCTAATTTCTGTACATCTGTAATCAATTTCACTGCTTTCAGCTATTAGAAACATTACAAGCTGAATTTGTATGAATACATGTAACAAATGCCTTGGACAATCACGAGTCCTACTTCAACACTGTGCAAATGTGAATAATAATAGAATTCATCCATTACCTTTGTGGCTTAGAGAGACAGCACAGGGAACAGTCAAATCAATAAATATCCATAGCTTTGATAAGCTTTCCACTTTATTACTAGAAAATAAAACACTTGAGATTGAAATTTATTGAATGTGTAAACATGACCAAACTACTAAAACCAAAATCAATGATGGCTAAAACTTTAGATTTACTTTCTGAATTTGCTTACTACATTATATACTGACTGGTGTCCTTATTTTTTAGAACTGCACAGGACATAATTTCTCTTTCTACATGAAACTTTGAGCAATAATCAACAACAACAAAGAAAAAAAACAGAAAGAAAGAAAATGGTTAAACCTGTCTCGTATAACACTAAAATTCCAACATAACTCACACGGGGCACATCATCTCAGAGCATGACGGGGCAGGAGGATGGGTTGGGAGAGAGATGTGGGGTGGATGTAAGCCAACCCCAGGCAGGTGATGGAGTGTGGTGTCACTAGTGGCATGGACGATTTACAGCAAAGCGCTGCTGACGAGCTCACGGCAGTAAAGTGCGCACAGGGGCGTATTTCACAGCGAGCTGGCTTTTATGAAGAACACTTGGACGCCCCGGCAGGGCCGCCGCTCGTGACGGATGGAGAAAGACGCATGACAAGCTTCATCATTGTTTGTAAATCTTAACTGTTCCCGCTCACTAACCCCAGAGGCAATTTTCCCGAGACACCGGCATAGAGGGCCGCTCAGAAAGGACAGCATGGCACTCCTGAAGGTTATTTGGCCAACTGATTATTTTCCCCCACTTCACCCCCACCGCATCCACAGAGCGAAGGGAAATAAATACACATCGCACAGGGTGGGAGCACAGGAGGCACAGCAGGTGTATGGGGCACTCACAAGCCTTCTCATAGAAAGACATATGTCTTCAAGAGCATTACATCTTATGGAACAATAATCAGACTTTGTCTTTAATATTAAAATGTAATCTGGAGAAAAATTGTTACTTATTTACACTATACTTGCCTTTAAAACGTTGATCATGATAGAAAGTACCTCAAATGTTACTTTGAGTTTTGAGACACTAAGAATCATAGCACTATATAAACTAATACTAACAACAATATATATGAAGTGCATGTGAAATGCATGCTCAGGTTGGTTAAGGTCAGGTGACTGACTTGGTCAGTCTGAAACTTTTCCCTGGTGAAGTCCTCTGTTTTGTAAACAGTGTTTTGGGATTTGTGAGCCAATTTTAGAATCAGCCATACCAGCCCAAGACATGACAACCTTCACTGTGCTTGACAGTGAGCTTGTATGTCTCGGATCATGAGCAGATCCTGACTTTGTCCGTTCCAGCACTGTGGTAGAGGTAAATTTTGGTTCCAGAACTTCTTTGGCTCATCTCTGTATTTCTTTGTGATTTCTTACTGCTGACGAGCAGTTTGCATCTTGTGAAATGGCCTCTATATTTTTGCTCTCAAGGTTTTTTTGAACGGTGATTTATGACACCTTCACCCCTGTTCTGTGGAGGAGTATTTTTTTCTTCTTTTTTTATTTTCTGTCATCAAATGCTGTTATTTCTTTGGCTGTCCTGTTCCATATCTGATAGTTTGTACACCACTGGACATTCCAAATTGTTGTATTGGCCATGCACAATGCTTGTGCAATGGCTCTGATTGATTTTCCCCTCTTTTCTAAGCTTCGAAATAGCTTGCTTTTTTTCTCATACATAGCTCATTGGTCTTCATGATTTTGCCGTCTTCATAGCAAAAACCAGAGTTCAGAGATGTTCCATGAATAAATAACTAATCTCACAGGAGTCATTTGGATAACAAATAGCATGTCAGTCACATGTTCTTATATTTTTATTACTGAAAAAAATGGGTGAGTTCAAACAAGAAGTGCCATTTAACACATCATCTAAGTAACAAATCAAACCTAGTAGAACTATTTGTACTAATAATGATGACAGAAGGCATGTGAAATCATGAGAATAGGAGGCATCTCTTTGCAGATAACAGATAACTTTTTTTCATGTTAGCCTGGCCATGCATGCAAGGTCATAACCATGCCCATAGCATTTCTAAAAAAAAAGACCATCTAAATAAGGCACTCGAATTCCTGCAAGAAACAGACCTGTAATGCTTACTTAGAGCACCAGATAAGAACCATTTCTTGTCATGGAAGATGGCAATGAGTAATCATGGGTGATAATCATATCAGTCAACAGGGTAGAAAGCACAAAATGATTCATTGCAATACAAGTTGAATCAATAGATATGTTTACATGCAGCCTGATAATCCGTTAATAATCCGACTAATTTTTAATTATTATTATGATTATTAATTAGTGTATACACCTGTATATACACCTCAGCTGGAATAGAGTAGTCTGATTGGGGTCATTCTGATTACACTTTCTTTCTGATTGAATGAGATGGGTAATCCTTAAAATAATCTGTTAAATAGAAGAATAATAGCCATGTAAACACCTGTATCTAAATACATTCCCAAACAGATAGTTTATCTACATTCTGCACAGGTGCACACGTGTCATTATGCAAGCTTACAATCTACAACATGGCGGGAGCAAAAAACTGGTCAGCAGAGGAGACCAAGTTTATGTTTCAAACTTTAAAATAGTCAGCAGGATGGACGGTCGTAAAGCTCACAACAACGAGCTGTTACAGGTATTTCAGCAAATGCAAATTACTCAGGGAAAATTTTGCATCTCCTCCCTGATTGAACTCACGTGAAGCTAGTTGTCATGGTAACGTGTACAGTACATAATACTCTATGTGTGCTTACAGGAAAACCAACAAGCCCAAAAAAGGAATATCTCTTTGAGTATACAAGAGTTCATAAGGAGTACAAGAATCATCTGTAATCCTTATAAAAATGTGTTATAGAAATGTGGCAGACCCGTCCAACTAACCAAAGTTTATTCTTTCCTAATATAAGATTAAAATGGGTTATCTAGCTGGCTTCACACACAGTGTGGCAAAAATTTTCAAGATACCTTGTCATTGGTCATGTAAGCACTAGATGTACTAATTAGCTCATTTTGAATAAACAAATTTCACTGAAACACTGATCTTTATAGTCCAAATCATGAATCCCAAAAATGTTTTCCCCCTTTATACATTACTTTGTTTGAGCACTGGGGTATTTTATACATCAAGTTGGTGCAAGCAGGTCTCATATTATGCATTTATTGCTAGCCACAGGAAACAGCCATCAGCCTGCTATCACTCCAGTAACTGGGTAGTTAATATCAGTGTTTTGAGACCACCCAGACTGGAGAGCTTTTGTGCTGTAATGGAGCGTAGGACACCATGGAGTGAGAGTGCAGGAGGACAGGCACCCTCATGGGTAACCAGCATGTAAAATTCACCAAGACCCAGGAGAGGTAAAGGATTTCAGGAGATGGGGGAACATTTGGTCTATTAAAATACATGCAAGAGTTTTGTCAACATCACTTCTCAAGCATTCATTTACAATACAATCTGCTTTGGACAGTTCAGAACCAGCCATCAGACAGCTGTGTAAATTTATGATATCTGCAACATGAAGAAACTAGAGTATTAAAAGAGTGTGACTTGCACTTGTACATGCAGCTTATGTCACTTTAAATCCCATCGCCTAACAACAAATGGCCATAATAAAAGTTTTACTTTTGAATTTATTTATTTGTGTGAATTTTATAGTGCTCTTGACTTGCAGAGTGTACCTCCCTCAGATGTACTTTGCACACGCTGTTGATAAACTCAGGATAAAACTTTATGGGCCTGTGAGTGGTATGGGCATGTGTGTGTATATGTGAAAGAGAAAGTAGGAGGGTAGGCAGGAGAAGACAAAGACACTGACCTGCAGTTTTGGGCTCAGGGCAAATATTGTTGTCTTCCAGGGTAAAAATGGGGGGCATGCAGGCAGTCGTGCCCAGGCCCTGACTTAGGTAGGAGGCTGCAGAATAGTAGGAGTGCATACGGTATTGCTGAGGCATGTTGTGGCTGGACAGACGGCTATCTCCACTGGGCATCTGCTTCGAAGTGAAATGATTCACATACAGACATAGACACACAAACACCCACACAGAGGTTAGATTAATGTAACTGGAATTATAAAATGGGATTACAGCCATCTCTAGAGTATAAAAGGCTACAGAAAAAGGGAAAAAAAACAATTTCCAACCTTTAATTTAAGCACATTCGTTCTAAAAACTACTTTAATTAAACATGTTCCCATATGCATAATAACATTTTTAAAGTAAGTAAAAGTTTTGAATAGAACTAGGTTCTTTGATTAGATAAGACTTTTCAGGCAACAAAGACTGCCGGTTAATATATATATATATATATATATATATATATACATTGTGTTAAAAAAAGAGCTTAATCCTGAGTCTCAGTTATGATGGTGATGCAGAACTGTTTTTCCTTTAAAGGTCCCAGGAACCTTGGTCCAGTGATATTTTAAATGAAAATCTGGCTGCCAAGATGTTACAGATGGGTCATGGACTGATCTGTCATTAGGACAACAATCCAAAATACATCCAAATAAAATGGTTCAATCTCTGCAGCTTTTTTAGTGATGTAGTGATTGCAAAGGGAGGCATTAAGTGCATTTGTGCAACGTATTTGTGTTTATTATCTGTATAATAATTACTGTGTAGTTAATGATGCTCCTCGACTGTTATAGTCTGATGTTTCAGCAGCGGGCTATTTAGATATAACGCTAGATTTTTTAGAAGCGGGCTGTCTGATAGACTGGAACTCTTTTTCCAGGCGGAATGTTGATAAAAAAACAGATTGTATTTTTCCAGTCTGTTTATCATAAAATCTATCAATAAACGCTGATAACAGAACTGTGGTATAATCACAATAATACACTCGAGGTTCATGCTATATCGAGAGATATTGTCACTGATGTACTGAGCTACGGTACTCTGCCTGCAGCCGCACACCAGTGCCAATCTCTCATAATATAGCACAAACCTCAAATGTATTAATGTTTAAACGTCTTTGACAGGTGAACACTATGTGTGACTCCTTTCTGATGAGTTACACCTGTTCATGTCTTGCATTCATTCTGATAGGTCTGGCCTCCTCCAACAGGACAATGCACCGCCAAATTATGGGAAGATGAACATTCATCTGAGTTTGGGGTTTGGCCAGATCTCCACTTCATCAAACACATCTGGGGTTCCATGCAATGTGTTGTGGAAAACAGAAATCCTACACCCCAGAGTACAACAGAATTGTGGACTGATCATTAGGAATTATGGTGTTCATTGCCTACTGGATATTTCCATGCCCATATCCCATGGGGGATCTATCTAAGTATTATATAGGTGTACCAGTTTTTCTTGGAACTTCAGTGTATATTATATTTTGCTTTCTTAAAACACTATA
>JAOVVF010000028.1:7928460-7943760 GCA_028565595.1 Duopalatinus emarginatus
GAGTGCGAGAGAGAGCGAGCGAGAGAGACACCCCGCCCCCACCCCCTTTCTTGTAGGAAGTCCATATGGTGTGTTTGGCTTAAAATGTTTACTTTTGGTCTTATACCGTCACTGAACATCATCCCAATCATAATTCTGTGGCATAATAGGTTGCACCTTGGCTGACTGAGCTTACTGATTGCTCAGCTTTTTTGTTAATTTCTAGTGTAGCCTATAGAATAGAAAGCTTTACAAATAACCCACATTCCACAACTCCAAGATGAAACTCACCATTGAAAATGTATAAATGAAAAAATATGCAATAACAAACAAACTCATTCCACTACTAAACCAACCAACTAGATCATGTAGCGAGTGACAACAGACAAACATTCATACACTTACCTAGAGGCAACTTTCAGTTCCTCTTAGGACTGTGGAAAGAACCCAGAGCTTCCTAAGAAAACCTACATAGACACAAGGAGAACGTACACTGAAGTACCAGCAAGACCTGGTAGCATGAAAAAAAACCTCCACAGAGTGTTCCTCTAACCATAATTTGGTATTTCTAGATGTTTTTGGTGACACGTGTCAGAATGAATGCAGGACATACACGGAGAAAGAAAGGAGGCACACAATGCATTTACCTGTCAGAGACATTTGTAAATGTACCAGGGGTCCCATGGAATGCCAGCTAAACAAACCCCATACCATTATGAAGCTTGTCTTCATAATGTCTTTTGCTTTATATACACACACACTGGTGGACACAACCAATGACGTGCATAGGTGGTGCTGTGATGCATTTTGCATAGGCTTGTCTGTATTACTTTTTCTGTGTACTTACTATACACAGAAAGACCCTGTGTATGTGATTAGGAACACAATACAAATTACATGTGACGTGACGGACTGACGAAGGAATAAATCCCAAGATGTTCAATTGTTCCAACGCAAGGTTTAATTAATATCAGGTTTCACCAGATTACACCTGTTGCTTATGGGGTGCTGTGTTAGTAAAAAAATGTATATGCAGCTTATTTACATTGCAAAAAAAAAAAGCACAAAAAAAACGACAGAAACTAGTACTGTGTAGGACCCCCTTCGGCCTGGTGAAATACAGCAATTGGACATCACAAGTAGATAAAGGATTGTGAGCCATGCCATCTGGAAAGCCACCCACAGCCACGTGTGGCAGCACATTGTCCAGCTGGAAGAGGACAAACCCGTCAGAATAGATGCAGGACGTGAGTTTCTTCTCCTGTGAGCTATACACGACACTGTGGATCAAGGAATGTTAATGCCAGCACAGCATTGAAAATTAAATATCCCATCAATGTGGCATTTACTATCATGCCTCATTCAAACTCTAATAATTCACATCGCCTTGCCATGAGCTCATGGTGTAGTGTTCAACCTCACAGATGTGGGCATTCCTATGGGCCCCCATGACGCTGGTGTTGGTTTAACACTTGTCCTTCTTTGGGCCACCTATGTGTGTGTACTAACCACTGGATACTGGGAACACTTAACAAGACCTGGTGTTTTGGAGATGCTCTGACCCAGTTGTCTAATCACTACAGTCTTTCAAAGTAATTCAGATCAGTTTTCTAGTTAGAGATGTTTACACTTCTCAGCCATCATTAAAATGAGGACATGAAATTAGACCAAGAATCAGTGGGACTTTCTGGCAGCATCCACTAGAGGGAGCCACTGCCACAGTTCTGCACAGTGACCTGCATCCAGTTCTATTTCAAAGAAGAAAACTTGAGCACACTTCATTTGTAAAGAATTTTATTACCTGGAAAGTGATATGAACTTTTAACCACTGAATTTCAGAGAAAAGTACCATAAAGTCTTATAGAAGTTTATTTAACAAAACGATACTCGAGCCTATGATAACCATGTACTGTAAACATTTACATATCATGAAAATACAATTATTTTTAATAAAACCTTTAATTGATAAATATATAACTTCATGTTCTGTTAGGATGTGATATTAAATCGGTAAATACTGTGATTATTAAATAAAACGGCATGTAAAAAAGTAAGGACTATGTTCAATCTAGCCATTTACTACAATGTTAAAAATATTGTCCAATTTTTGTATGTCTACAAGGAGACTGAGAATAAGACTGATATACATCCACTTTGCTGTGAATCTGAATCATATATACAGGATTAAAATATAAAGCTTGACTTCAGATCGTCGTCAATATTGTAGAATTGATTCCTGATTAAGAATAAAATCAATAGATACACAGTGGACGCCTCGCTAAAAGAAATAACTTGGAGCAATATATCTACACTGATATGAGCTTACATTGTGACCATGTTCCAGTTGACATCCAAACTCCTCTATGTGCATTGCTTGATTGTGATTTCAGGCACAAAACAAAGTGTATTTTCGAACTCATTCTGTGTCACCCAAAAATAACCAGAAACCCACTAACAAATCTAATGTAGAGGACAACATGTACAACATGACACTGAAGAAAGAAAAGTGCTGAATAAATGTCCGTTCACAGTCCGAGCATCAGGGTTTGATGAGTCGTTTTGCCAGGCTTTGATGAGTTGCTGGCTATAAATGCTAGGCACATACGAATTATAATTAGCAGCAGAGAAAAAGTGAAGGAGGTGTGGGGCTTGTCTAATCAAATATGCCCCTCCTAGTGGGACTTGGAGAAGTCTTCCTGCCAAGTCGAGGTGTTCCCTGGGAAAAGAAACACACATACTGATATAACATTCTGACCAGGTTCTGGATCATAATCCACAGACAAGCCTGGATTTCTGTCTGAGGTTGTGTCTGGTCAACACCAGGCAGCCTTAAGCAAACAATGATCTGTTACAATTTCTGTTTACACTCTGATAGACATGAAAACAGACATGAAGCTTCAGTATGGAAGGTCAGAGGAGCCCTAAACCCATCTGTTAGCGGTGGATGTTCAGTATATCCTGTGTACAGAACTACTGGACATTCTGGATTTATAGAAATGTTTCAGCAATACACTGAAGTGCCAGAATAACAGGTAGGCCTCAAGAAGCTTATTCTGTAAATATTCTGTAGACAATGAACACCAATTCGGTTATATTCTCAGGTGTAAGATTTCTGTGTTCCACAGCACGTTGCATGGCATCCCACAATAGGGTGTACATTAAAATTTGGTGAATTAAGTGGGAATGGCAAAACAAAACCCCAAATGCAGTGTTCCTCTGACCATAATTAATGTTTCTATACTTATGTTGCAATGTCCTGTTGGAAGAGGCCAAACCCATCAGAATGAATGTAGGAAATGAACACGTGTAACTCATCAGAAAGGAAGCATACATAGCGTTTACCTGTCAGAGATGTTTGTAGACTTATCAGGGGTCCAATGGAACGCCAGCTAAACAAACCCTATACCATTACAGAGCTACCACCAGCCTGCGTTTTGCATAGGCTCGTCTGTACCTGTTTATCTGGCACTTCAGTGTATTAAAAAGTAGCATTAATTCAGCTAGCTATATGCAATATTACTGAAAAAAGATGCATGTGTGTGGTTGCACATGACCATGCATTGTATATTCTAAGACATGTAACTATTTGCTATATTAAAATGTTTTACATTGAATCTTAGGTAAAAAATTTACTTTTTTGTTGAATACCTTCCTTAGAAAATACATTCAGAAAAACACAATCCATTGAATAGCATATATGATCATAATCATATATGATCAAAAGCTTTTTCCCTAATTAATAAATAATTAATTGATCAGAGCAAAACCTTGCTTAAAAAGAAACGTTCAGATAGGATCTTAGAGAATAATAAAGCTATCTGTGGCTGGTCACTGTTAAAACTTTCTAATTAGTTACAAATCTTAAAGTGTTGAGTTATAAATGTTTATTTAAGTCCCTTATCGCAAAACAGCTTATCACTCATAACCTTATAATACCAATGTTATGCGGTCTGAAGACAAACCCTGCTGTGTTAGTAACAGTTGGCCATATGCAATGGATGGTGATTACAGCATCGGAAGACTGCGACATGCACTAAATGAAACCGTTCTGGGAATTCAAGTGGGTAATTATTAGAGAGAGATCAGACGGTAAGGCACTTACTGGTGACTGCACTTTGGAGAAGTTGACATGGGCATACAGCAACACTGCAATGTCTTTGTGTCCAGCTTCCAGAGCAATGGACAGAGCAGTACTTTCATCCTGAATTACACACACATGCATAGTAGCATACACTTCAGTAGTCAGTTAAAGATCTCTAATTGTAATATTAATCGGTCAGTAGTTAACATTTAAATCAGTTAGCAAAATGCAAATGATATAACAGAAGCAACCGGTTGTTTGTTGTTAGTCACGTCAACATTATAAAAAAAAGACTTCTTTTGTTTGTTTGCTCACATTGTCACTGAGTGTGGCGTCGCAGCCCGGCTGGGCCAACAACAGCTTAACTATCTCCACATGACCATGCTCACTGGCGCACATGAGTGCCGTGGAACCCTCATCGTCCTGAATGTTGACGTCAGCACCACAGGCCAGCAGTGCCCTCACCATGTCCATCCGGCCGTGGCTGACCGCCAGCATCAGTCCCGTCTGGCCAGCCTAGAGGACAGAGTCAAGGAGGTAAAAGCAAGGCCAAAGTTCATCAAGTCTATTCAATCACCAGTCACTTTACAGGGAACACCTGCATATCAATGCCATCAGCAAATAATAGCAGCAGCACAATGGATAAAATCAGATACAGATCACAAGCTTCAGTTAATGTTCACCTCAAACATGTGGAAATACCTGATCTTAGTGACCTTATCTGCGACAAGGATGGCGGTCCTAGTTTCTGTGAGCCTCAGATCCCAGTTCTTGGCTAACAGGAGTACCCATCTGGTACCAGCATCCACGGCATGGTAAAAGCCACAGAGATCATACTTTTTCTCCATTCTGATGTTTGATGTGAACATTACCCGAAGCTCTTGATCTGTATGTCATTTTTGCATTATGCTGCTAGTACATGATTGGCTGATCAGACGTCTGCATGAACCAGACGATGCTGTGTGCATGATGTACAGTGAGCTTATATAATAAAAAAGTCTAAATGTTCACCATTTTATATTTGACTGACCTGGCTGGCTTTTGCATTGACGTCCCCTTTGCTGAACAGCTCCTCCACCACCCTCATGTCTTTAGGGGCCTCAACGGCAGCTAACGCAGCTAGCATGATGGGAGTATAGCCCGCCTTGTTCTGCTGATTGACGTTGCAGACATCTGTGACAAAAAGTATAGGAAACAGGATATCAGAGAGGGTCCAGGGGCCACTCCTGAAGTCAGTGTTGTGGAACTAAAGGCTTCCTTTATTAGCCCTCAAGAGGGAAGGCACTCTACATGAAAACCATTGAGACAGCATATATTTAGGAGGGGAAAGTGGAAGGAAGGTTAGGGCTAAAGCACAGATTTACTGACTGGCAGTTGGTCCAAGCTCTGACAATAAAAGCAGAGAATGGGGGGCCTCACTTAAGACATGGGTTATCAGGGACTGGAGAAGCTCAAAAGCATGCTGACAATGGGCTTTTCTCTCTAATAAATGCTGGCACCTCATCATGAACAGCATTACTGGACAGTCAGAAAAGAACTGAAGAAGAACTAAGAGAACAAAGATTTGGAGAAGCCCACTTCTCCGGTTCTTTCAGAGGGGTTTCTAATGGAGGATTAGTAGCAAATCGTATTCAAGTTTGTATTCTTTGGAAAGAAAGAAAAGAAACTATATAAGAAACTATTATAAGAAAAAAACAAAATATAAATTTTACACGCAAAAAGACATTTATGAATTTAGATGCATGTCAATGTAAAACCTGGGCCCTCGTTCAGGGAAAGAGGGTTCCTGAGGGTTCCTATAAATGTTTATGAAACATCCTTGAGCCCAAAAAGATTCCTACGGGTGCCTGTTTTTAATTTCGAATCATCTTAAATCACAGGCAACCTGAGGCTAGTCAAGTGTAATCACAGTGGCTGTGATTACACTTTTGCTTTGTTAGAGAATCTTGTACTAAAGTACTAAATAAAGTAGACTTTATTCGCAGAATGATTTTTTTTGCATCTAGTAGACTTCTCTATACCAATGAGGTGAAAGTCACAACCCTAGTTAATATTTATAACAGTTTAGAAATGATAATGTGCGTGTTGACCTTCACATGCTGCTTGTCTGTCTGTCTCCATCAGTGTATGTGGAATGTGGTATACATCAGGTCCCTGTTTTTTGACCTGATCATCAAGATCGATACCACTATGGTGACCATTTGTTTGATCCTCATAGAGTCAATACTGGTGTTCCCCAAGGATTAGTTCTTGGTCCACTTTTGTTACCATAATAAGACAGAATTTCTGTGCCCAGACTTTCCCTATCCCTGCTACATCGATGACACACCACACAATTTCCTTCATCTACCCAAAAGATATCAGGCTCTTGGGAGATATGCCTCTCGGAAATGTGATTTCAGATATGTTTCCTGACATCAAAGAAACCTTGCTTTCCCTGACTAAAGAATGAGCTTGGCTCCACAGAAAGCTATAATGTCTTCCAGACTCACTCATGCAACTCTGTGCTTGCAGGCTTACCTCATATGTCCCCTACAAAGCACTGAGAATGGTGCTGCTAACCTGTTTCGTAAACTGTGACATTCTTTTATTTGACCCTTCTAATAAGGTCACTCCTCTGGCTTCCTGCTGCAGCAAGGATTAAATTCAAACTTGTCCTTATAAGAGCTCTGCACCATGTTACGTATGGTGTTTGTGGTTTTGCAATTTGTGGTTAAACTTTTATACCTGTAAGTCATCTCTGTTGTTTAACCTCAGAGTGAAGTTTCTTTTTTTCAACAGTTTAAATGACCCTTTTTATTGACTGGCTTTTATACCGTTGTGAGCATTTCATTCGACATTGACATTTGTGCTCCAGTCTGTGCATTTACAAATTTGTACCTAAGCACTATATAAACCAGCATTAGTTATTAACCTTTTATTTTATAAATCCTTTCAGGTTTTTATACAAACTTTGTATTCCTGTGCCTCTGACTGAACATTTCATAAGTTGATATAGATAAGAGCATCCAACAAATGACTTATTGTATAAAAAAAATACCCAATCACCAACTGGTTTCACAATCATGTTAAAAAAAAAAAAAAGGCAGGCAAATTCCTCACATCAGCTTTTAGCATTTTATTATTGTAAATAAGTGGTGCTAACTTGGTTACCTGCATCCAGTAGCTTCTTGACAATGTGGAAGTTGGAGTGGGAAACGCTGTAGTGCAAGGCGGTATTGCCGTTGCCGTCAGCCATGTTGACGACATGCTGCAGCAGGGTGGGCGAGATGTTCCGGAAAGCGTTAAGGTAATCTTCCACCATAGCCGCCACCGCCGTCTTCTGACTGGAAACACGGAACCACTCGTGCTGCACTGTGTTCATGCATGTCCTCTATGATATGGGACGAATGACAGTAGGAATTTGGTATAATTTGTATTACAACATGCGACTCATTAAAATAAAATGTCAACTGCAAGTAAAGAAGCCAAAAACTATTAATCCCCCTTAATACTCAGATCGAAGCAAATCCAAAACCTTGCATAAAATCGGGTCCTCACAAAACATTTAAAATCATATCCACAACCTTGTAATTACTACTAACCATGGTCATTAAAGTGTTTTTGGGAACATCAGTTGGCTACGTTTTTTGGTTCATGCTGATCCCTGCCAGTGCACAGCTAGAACTGGCCGTACACTTTGCCTCCCACACTGATATGCTGTTCCTGTAACATTCTTTTTCACTACATCAGCCACAAAGTAGCCTATTAGCCATTACCCCCGAACTGCCTCTAGTAGAATGGTGAAGTGGGGCATAAGGAAATATTCAGAACCCCAATCTAATTACAGGCCCAATCATTTTTCGCCTTCACTGCAAAATCCACTTTTCTAAACACAAAAAAGTCAATGCACATTTGGATTACACAGATGAAACTGTTTATCAGGATTGTTATGTTTAATTCAGTTACAGATAAACTCACCAAGTCCTTACTGGATAACGCCTTAGGGTCGCTCAGGTGGGTTTTAAGAACATAGCAAGCTGACAGCATTTTTTCACTCAGCTCATACCTGAACATTTGAAAAAATACATTAATACATTTATTATATTCATTCTAATAGGGATTAGATATTGACTTTGACAACAAAATCATTTCAAACTGCCAACCTTTCACGTGTCTCCTGGCCAGAATTTTCCACATCTCTCTTGATATCTTCTGCTCCCTCATTACTAAACTGATCGTTCCTCCTCTCCTTCAGATTTTTCTCCAACCTCTCCGTTTCATCCTCCTCCCCCTCAGAGCCAGAGGAGCTGCTCTCTTCCGAGCTAGAGTCATCGCTTGATGTTGACTCATACCTTGATGAACGTCAGTTCACATCGAGTAGCAGGGTTAGATAATGAACAGAACATACAATGCTCACAGATACAATAGATAGCAGTCCCAGCTGATGTACATTTTATAATCTTGAGCTCTTACCCTCCATTAACACCAACAAACTGCAGGTTCTTTTTGGTGCTGCTGGAATCCTGACGGCCATCTTTCTTTTTCATGATGGACTTTAGGGTGCTCTGGCTACCTATAAAGACAATAAATTAATATATTAGCACTTGAATTACAATAAGAAGTGATTAGCATAGTCATGCGAAATTATACACAGGTATCTTGCTTATATTACACTAAAGTGCCAGAAAAACTGGTACAGACGAGCCTATGCAAAATACAGGCTGGTGATGGCTTCATGATGGTATGAGGTTTGTTTAGCTGCATTCCTTTGGTCCTATGGTACATCTACAAACATCTCTAACAGCTGAATGTTATGTGTGCCTCCTTTCTGATGAGTTACACCCATTCTGCATTCATTCTGATGGGTTTGGCCTCACAAACAATGTGTTGCCACACACGTCTAGAAGTGCCAAATTATAGAAGAAACATCACTCATGTTTATTTGGGATTTTGCCATTCCCACATGAGTCACAATATGACAATGTTATCGAACAGATCTGAGATCTGAGACAGGGCAGCTGTGGCCTAGTGGTTAGTTAACCGGTCTCGTGACCGGAAGGTCATAGGCTCGATCCCCACCCAGGGCAAGACACGACTGAAGTGCCTTTGAGCAAGGCACCTAATTCCCCTACTTGCTCCCCGGGCGCCGTGGTTTGGGGCTGCCCCCCGCCTCGGGCAAGTGTGTTCACTGGTGTGTGTGTTTCACTGCACGGATGGGTTAAATGCACTTCAGTGTATACTGCACATAGTTGATATTCTGACAGGTTTTCACTAGGCCACAAGGTGGAGCACAGAAGAATATGTACTGTATGGACACAAACAAGTCATCACCAGGACTTGATATGCGCCACCTTTGCCACTTGGATGCAAAGCAAACTCTGTTTTACTGCCATCACAAGGAAATAATCAAGTTTCCTTGACATTTTTAGCAAACAATAACCACTAAATCAAGACCATAAGCAGTACTGTATCAAGATGTACATATATAATTGACAGAAACATTTGATTAACTACATCACGCTCTAAACAGAATATTCTTTAAAAATACTAAATCAGACCATGTTGTAATACAGGCATGGAAAAAAAGCCTTATAAAATTAAACAGCAGAGCGCGCACACAAAAAAAAAAAAAAGAAAAAAAAACCTGTCCAAAACCCAAACTATCCCAAACATTTTAAGTACAGGCTCTGTGCTGCCAAATACCCCAGAGGACCCCCGCCTCTTTCCACAGAGACAGAGAAAAACACAGTCCTGTGAACTGCCAGAACATGCCTCACACATGTGGCCTCCGCCTGCCTTCTCTGCATACATACTGTATATGGCAAAAGCGGTCTTTCTGGACATTCCCATCATTTTAAGAGCTAAGAATAGAGGCCTGTGTCCTGCAGCACCAACTTCAACATAACACCTAGTGTACTTATCCACCTTTCTTATACAGACAATTGCTGGGATTACAAGGAATTATTCTATGCTCCAATAAAAAAAAAGATATGTTTAAGTGAAGAAATTTGGAGGTGCACAGATTATTTACACACAGTATATGATACGATCTTACCATGTAAAGCAGTGGACATCTGTTGGTCCATTTGGCTCTTCTGTGAGGCCAGACTCTGCTCATGGGTCACAGTCTCCTCAGCACATGCACATTCTGTTTGAGTAACCTCCAGCTTTGCACTGACCAAGCGAGAGCTGGCAATCTGAGAGTCTAAGCAAAAAGGATAAAAACAGATAGACATGTACAGTCATTATGGGAAAGGAATCCTTTTTTTTAGACATGCATTCCTTTGAAATAAATGTGTATAACAGTACAGCATGAAGATGTATTTCACTGGGTGTCTTTAAATGACCAGCTTTATTTTTCACTTCCAAAAACAGCTGTACTGCATCATTTCAAACCCAAAGACAAGTTCGAACATAACTGCATCCACATTCACTGCAATTACTCTTGCTTTATGTTTTTGTACTGACTAAGTATTTTTATAGTGGTAGACATTCCACCCCTAAAAATGAATATTCTTGACATGCCATGCAGGCACTTGAAATATTTTTGTCTTTCTCTAGAAGTGGCACAAACACTGTTGTTTCTATCTTTACAGCAGTGATTCATTGTGTACTAAATAACTCCTAAAAACAAATCCGGTCCAAATTAGTAAAAGTTATACTGGCGGTAAAAGCAGCACTGTCTTTATTTATTTTTTTTTGCATTAAATCTTAAGCATTTTGCAGCATTGCTTTTAAAATGTGCCAACATGCATACTGTTTTACATGCATTTTTTTTTTTTTTTTTTTTGAAAAACAGGAAGATACAACACATGATAATATTGCTAACAGTGGACCAGCCTTTGCCTTGACTGACTCTTTTTCAAACTCCAAAAAGCCTCTGAATGTATAAGAATTAAGATGTCCTAAAGAACATTACTTAAAGCATTTTGATTAATTTTGTGTAAAAGTAAGAAAGAAAAAGTATCTAAAGAAAAAGCTAATTGCAGCACGGCACTTGTGAAAGCCAGCATGTGGCACATGACACAGGGGAATTTGATTCCCTATACTAATGAAGTCAATGAGACATTGTGTCACTGCGTCAAACATTACAGTGTTGTGCAATGTTACTGGGTCAAGCTTTGATATATAACTGACAGAGTTCATATTAAAGATTATCTTTTCAAATGGTCTAACTAGGATAAACATACAGGTTGTTCTTCCAAAAAAACCCATCAATAATCAGCTTTAGTTCAGGGCACAACATCTAGCACAATAGAATCATCTCACGCAAAACTATATTACATAATACAAAATAGTTATGAATCTGTATCACTATAAACAACATTCAGAACAAGCCGTTGCGTCCCAGAAGAGATGAGCTCATTGCTGGTTGATGACTAAAGCTCCATGCATTTTTCAGGGTTACAGAGCACTTTCACATGTCAGATCCTATCAAGCCTAGGCAAACACTTAAGTAGCTTCGTAAGAACCCTACATCTAACATATGTTCATCCACCTCCTCACACTCAGTGGAAACCAGGAAGCAAAAATAGCCCAGAGATTACAACCATGCATTAAGCCAACATTTTTGCCTGCCTATTTATGTATACAGGTTTAAAAGACATGCTGTGGAAAAGATTTTTTTTTCCAAATGGATTCTGAAATGCTAAAGCTTTTGAATTTATTTTCTGAATGTCATTAATACCATAATAATGGCATTAGTGTTAATTTATTATATATTATGGTTGTGTATGAGTGACCGCTAATAATCACTGTATGCTTGTAGTTAAAGATTGGATACATTTAGGTGTACCAAACGAGGCAGGGGGGATCACTGTATAAAAAGACACTGTAATAACATTTACAGTGTTACATTTCAACATTGTATCATGCAAAAAAGAGCCAACATATTTCATTACAATTAATGATGAAATTTAAATGATGTTTCGGTTAATAAACAAACATGCCTAACCTTTTCTAACATTACCAGAGTCTGCTTGCAGACTCAGGAGGTCCATGTTGGGGAGATCCTCGATGCTGCCATATTTCATCACGGAGTTGATGGATGACAGTGTGGTGACCAACTCACTGTTGATGGAGTTGAACTGGGACTGTTGTGGTGGTGCGAATGCATCCGCCAACTCGCTGTAATTCTCAGCCAGCAACATCTGTTGCTCCTGAAGAAGCTTCTGCACTCTCTCTATATAGTGATCCAAGTCAACACGGGTACCAGCCTTGTTTTGTGTATCGAGAGTCTCTGCAATCATCATTCGTTCAATTGCCACACTCTTCTCCACCTCTTGGTTTTGGGGTTGAGAAGGACCGCAAGCTATGCTCCGTGTCTTTAGACCCACCAAAAAGTTCTCATCTATACTAGTAAGCCCAATCCCAATATCTTTGGTTTTGAAAGAGTTCACCTTTTCAATACACTCATCTGAAGCTGTAGTACCGACTGCGATGGAGCGAGACTTTACTGTGGTCTGTACGTCTTTAACAAGTCCATCACCAACAGCAACAGTGCGAGTCTCCAATGGTACGGTGCTCGTCTGCTTGTCTTCAGAAATTTGTTGAGTGTTAATACAAGAATCAGTAAGAACAATGCACTCAGTGTTAGTGAAGTTATCTAGAGTATTCACTTTTGTGTTTGTATGTTGAGAGATCACAGTGGGTAAAACCATTACAGCTGAGTCCGTTTTACTCACAATGTCAGTCGCTGTGCCTTTGGACAACACCTCCTTAACTGGACTAACTAATACATCTACTGTGCAATCTCCACATCCAATGGACCGAGATTCTTTTGTCAATTTAGTCTCGGTCTTGAGAAGGTCTAAACTTTCCACAGCCAACATAGTATTAACTCCCACTTCACACTTACTAGGCTCTACCCCCACTTTCTGGTGGCACATTATAACCTCCTTTCCAACACACTTATCTTGAACCTTCACACGTTCATGTACAACCCATCTATCCATTGTCAAATCTGGACCCACAGCGATATGTTGTGAATCTGGTTTACAACAGACAGCAACAGTGTGTGTTTGTGGTACATGACCTGCGCTGAGGTCATTACATTCTGCATGGTTCCCAACCCCTTGACTCTTTGTGGAGACCTTGGCCTCTACTGAAGTGCTGTACATTTCAGGTCTTGCCAGCAAACCCTTGTCCAGTTTGTTCCTTGAGCCAGCTACCTGAAGCTCTAGCTTGAGTTTGCTCATCTCCATTTCATGAGTGGTCTCTTTCAGCTGTACCTCCAATCTGTAGATCTTCTCCTTAAGGGCTTCAATGGTTTGATGCTGCAGCTCTATTTCAGCCTCAGCCTCAGTGCTCATGCCCAGCATGGCCTCCGTCACCCCAACCCCTGTGCTCCTTGTCTCCTGCTCAGTCCCTACAGCAACATCCTTGCTTTGTCCTGGCGACTTCCTGTAGATCACTACATCATTCATGTTCTCATCTGCACCAACACCAACAGATTTACTCTCACGAGTCCATTGCCTTTGCAAGGCATTTTGGTTTGTATTTTGCGGAGTTTGGTGTAAGGCATGCTCAGACTCCATGCTGGCATCCTGGATATTTTTCTCTAAAGCCTGTACCTCAGCAGTCAGTTGTCGAAACTCTTGTAGCCTCTGTGAGCTCTGTTCTATGTTTTCTGACTCAACAATGTGCAACTCAGAACCTGACTGAAGTTGGGCCACAGGTTCATACTGGTCAGCACTTCCTACACTGTAGGATCGCTTACGAAAGCCCCCAGATTGGCCCTGCCCAGGTAGTTTTGAGTTCTTCATCTGTGACACCAGCTGTCTCTTTTCCTCTTGCAAGACAGAGATCTTAACTTGAAGGATTGGGATTGTTTTCACCTGTTCCTCAAGCTCCTTAAGTCGTTTGAGAGCCACCAGCATCTGGTCACGGATGTTCTGAAGGTGCTGGGGGCTGATGTTAGTTACTGGTGTGGTCATGCCTGAGCTCAGTGGGCTGTGACGTATAGAGCTGCCCATGGAGGATGTTACATAAAGATTGTATTCACCATTGGCCAGATGACCATTATACTGAAGAGAGTTCGAACTAGGTGATATCTGGCTTGCCCCATATGAGCCACCATAGGATGACAAGGAGCTACTTGAGCCCATTCCCCCAAAACTGGCCAGACGCCGGCGGGGTGGCTCAGTTGTTGGTGGCTGCATGAGTAGCCGCTCCTGTTCTAGCCGCCTCCGAGTCTCCATTAGTGTTTTCTCCACCTGGAGGTTGTGGCGAGGCAGACAGGGTGAAGGGGGTGGCAGCTGCTGCTGCTTGGCCTCAAGAATGTTCACAAAGGCTTGGGGGGCCTCATTGACTTGTGCAATGTGGCCCAGGGAGGCTAGCTGGTTCCGAGTTGCAAAGAAGACTGGTGACTGTTTGCTTTCATCACTGTTGGACGAGGACAGAGAGTCCGTAGAAGTCCAGTCAGCCTGACCAGCCTGAGGCGGAGGCACAGACCTGGTTACTTTGGGTTTTCTCTGAATGTTTAGCTTCTTGATAGTGTTACCCCTTTCTATGTCATCAACATACTTGAGGAAGTCCAAGTCTATCTGATAACCATATGGGGTTTCCAAACAATAGGGGGCTGTAGCGTCCTTGTCGCCATCATCATTGTCTATGGAGGATAAGAAAAACAAACAGAGACCATAAATGTAAATAAATAAAAATGTAGACAATAAAACAGAGCTTGGATTTTTATTAGTTAATATTTCTCTTTACCATAACATTAACCAAACACCATTTACAAGTCTGTAAAGTTTTTAGAAGTACACTATAAACGTAACTCATTTACTTAATATATATTCCATGAAGTTTCTCTCGAGTTTTTATGGCACCAAGAGTAAACTAACGCATGCACAAAAAAATTCACAGCATAGTCTCTATGTTAGTCTATGGTGACTGACCATCACATTAATGTACTCTTGCAGGTAAAAACATGTGAACTGTTTTAACAATGTCTAGATAATCTGCACACATCAATCAAGTTGGCTTAAGGGACCGAATTTACATTACAGGCATGACACTGAGAAACACAGATGTCCCATTTGGACTAATTTAGTGTTTACACTTCTCACAGTGTAGATAAACAAACACAAATTTAGATATATCATCATCCTGAATACAATTAAACACTAATATGGGGCCCTGTTTGTCATAGTTTTGGCAAAGAATGGGTTAGCAGGGGTGAGGTTACAGGAGAAAATTAAGATCAGACATCTTTCTCTGTACCTATCTGCATGACACTAATTTAAATAAAAAGAAAT
>JAOVVF010000028.1:7943860-7975235 GCA_028565595.1 Duopalatinus emarginatus
ATATATTAATTATCAGTCGACAAATAAACAATTAAAAAAAAGCCATGGCAGAGGAACAAAAGTGTAATGAACCTTGCATATATCACATTCCAAACTCCACTTCCACTGAAAAGACAGAGGACTCCTGAAAATTCCAGCCAAGCTAGTTTTTAAATCTACAGAGAATTAGGTATATGCTCTCAGTATATGCTGCCTGAAAGTAACCTACCTGACCATTTCTAACTCTTCAGCGAAGACAGCATGCCAGACGAATTCCTTCAAACCGAGAAGGAATTTGGGAACGGAAGTCTGGTAATTTAACCCCTAATTCCTCAAGCCCTGCGTACCATGCATCAAAAAGCGGCCCCCATTTCAGAGCTCCTGGCAGTCTTCTAGGCAGTAACAGACTGTAGATACCAGAACAAGCTACAGACAGACACTTTCTCAACCTTCACTCCATAAGGGGAAAAATTCCACTATTGGTGTAGACTTAGCCAAGCTCAACTCAGCTCCTATAGGCTGGCTGTTTCAGCCATTCAGCCAATTGCAAGGCTCATTCTTCTGCCTCTGCTTCTTGTGAAAGATTTTTTTTTTGTAAAATGCCTCATACCCACTCTGCTCTAACAGGGAAGTCTTTCTTTAAGACAGTTTTTTAGGAAATAAGCATAAACTACACAGAAAGACAAAAAATACAGGACTCCATTCAAACATTTTATCAAATGGTTATTTTAGTCTATTGTACTGAAAAGACAAATATATTTGTTTCGAATAAAATGTCCATTCAACCTTTTGGACAACAGCCATCATACAGTACATGCATGACAACAATCCCTATCTTGTTGGAAAATAGGCAGACATAGGACAGTGTGGTACAAGAAACAACTGCGCTCTGAACTCGGTGTGTGCAAGGCAGGAGGTCGTAAGACGTGTGACAAATGGGCAACAGAGACAAGTCTAACAAAAGCAACAAGACGAGAATAAGCATCATAATGTCCACTATATATAACCCCATGCACCAATGCTGACAAATACAGAAAACAGATATAAATACAGATATTGTGTAAGATCTATGGATTGAGAGTGTAAAAATAATGACAACAAGCAGAAATTAAAGAACACGTGTCCTCCTGGTTAAAGTTTAACTACCAGCTATCTCTGCAACCTGGATTCAGAAAAACGCTCCAGAGATATACACTCAATCAATGCAGTACGTTTCTATTAAAGACAGAGATGATGATTCGGTTCTCTCTCAATTCAATACCATGCTATTTGTCCTCACCTGTCACAAGTCACAATGGCTCCAGTTGAAATGGCACAGTGTTTTCAGATTAGGCACATGTCTAGATAACTATTTAAAGGTGAGTGGCTAAAGCAGAAATAAGGAAACAGAATCAGCCAATAGGGTTGGAGTAAATGATGACCCCCAAAGATAGCTCCAGTTGGACCAGCAAACACACCAGGCATGATTGTGTCATCATGGAGCTGTTTGTGAACAAACTCGGATTCAACATGAGCCTAATACAGGATGATATAAAAAGGAGTATGTGCAAGAGCTCACTTATTCCAACAGGAAACCCTCAAATTAGAATACAGCTAGTTGGATAAGTTTATATTTCAATAAACCATCTTATGCAATATTTCATCTAAGTTTAAAGACTGGTCAGGACATGTATGCGTCCAGTGTTTGAATTTCCAAATGCCTAATGACATTTAAATAATGACTAAGCTTTATTTGTTCCTAGACAATCATAAATACAGCACACAGTCACCATTTTTATTCAGCTTTTCCCTACAAACTAAACTAAATACAACATTACTGGAAAATAAACAACTCAAAATAGAAAGCAACTGATAAGACAGTCACAGATCGTATCTGAGACATCATGGAGTGTGTGCTCAGTTTTCGCTGCTTATTTTCATATTCACTAAACGGGTATGATTATATGTTGCAGATGTACCTTGCAACACATTTATTCCAGTTACACAGAATTTTAAAATAAAAAAAAACATAGTGGCAAAATTTAATGTCAGCAGCAAAGATGCAAACTAATATTTAAGACAGGGCAAAACTTCAATCAAATCAAAAGATGACAGAAGTGGTTGTTACAAAATCAGTGGCACCTGCTCGAATTGCACTTTTAAATGTGCACCATTTCCAAGGCGGCTTTGCTAACATGTAGCTGCACATGAGTGAAGTCAGGCCAAGATAAAGTCTGAAGTACAAGAATATTAAAAAAAAAAAAAAAAAAAAAAAAAAAAAGATGATTAAGCACAGAGAACATCTGCAAGTGCTTTACATTTCTATGGTTGACCATTTCCAAAAAAACCCCTGAAGTACAGCTAGTCAAGCGGAAACGTTTTTTTTAATACTTGTTATAGCATATTTGTATATTCACTTGGTATGTCGTAACCCTTTGACTTCAACATGTAATTATTATAGCGTCCTGATTAGGTCACTAAATAAATCTACCACAACAAAGAATATACATATGGTCTCAAATTTTTTTTTATTCCAGTGAATGTTTTTTTGGAATCCCACTGAAAAGGAATGTTAGCAGTGGCCAATGGGAAGGAATGTTAACCACATAACCATCTGGTCAAAAATAAATAAATAACCAACATCACTAATTGGGGGAAAACTCGGCTTAGACGTTGAGACTACAACCAATCAGTATTTTTTCCAGCCCCTCCTAAAATGTGGCAACTTTTAAAATGCAGCTTCCTATCTGACTCATTAGCTTTAGCCACTTGCAAGAACATTCTGCTTGATCTGGTTATCTACATTCACAAAGCCATTATTAGGCGTCACTAATCACTGGTTTTGCTAACTTTTCGTCTACGTCTTCTACTTACTGTAGACAACGTCCCAGTTTTGCACAATGGTATCTGTGTGACTCTTTTAGACAAGCTTTCAGAGGCCCAGGTCACTTTAGGCAGTGGAATCTGGCAAATGTTTGCAATGAAAATAAAAGGCAGCCAGTCATGTTTGGCCTTGATTGAGCCCAGATTCATGATGTGGGTAAAAAATAAACATCACGTGACAGATCATTTTACAAACTGAATATCTTGAGATGCATCTCAGCTTTTATCAGTGACCTTGATGGGGTTCTGTTCACTCACATCTGCCCTTTAACGCAATAATGCTAACCTATAAAGTAAACCTGTAATGTGGAAAATAACCAGATTTAATTATTTAAAAAATTTATAGTGGGATAAGTGATAAGCGAAAAACATTACTATATCTGCAGTGCATTATTCAGACAACTTTAATGGGTGTATCTTCTACATGTGAGAAGAACAGTTACAACAACATGCCTCAAGAAGACAAAATGAACCAATAAAACTGGTTAAAATGTCATTTTAGAAGAAAAAACCTTAACCGCCAGAGCTTGCATAACCTATAGGATACCTAACTTGCAATGACATACATCCAAGATAAAAGTAAACATGCTTTTATTTTAAGAAAAACATAGAAACCTGGCACATGAAAGCCATATGTAATGCCATTTCTACAATGAACATAATACACCAAATGTCATAATTCAAGAGAACAGGAGACTAGTCTGTTAGTACCTACTCACCTCAGAATCCACAAAAGAATGAAAGAAAACTCCATTTAGTGACGAGAGCTGTGCGAGCGGTGCTGTAGCTGGTTACCACTGAGACACTGCTCACACACACGCACATTAAACTGAGGGAAAACAAGGGCCCTTTTTCCCCTCACACGGGTCTGGTATTTCCTGACCCGTCCCAGGGAAACCACGTCAGCTCCCGAAATTTAATTACCCTAGGAATTCACGTCATACTTCAACATATAAGCCGGCTCAGTAAAAAAAAAACAAAAACAAAAAAAAAAAAAAACAACAATGCAAAATGTTTCTACCCGGCTACACAGGCTAGGCTCAAGTGTAATGCACATCCAGAGATTATTAATATTCCGAATTTTAAGATAACAGAGTCACATGTCTAAAGGCTAATATTACCAGATAAGCCAGGCAAATATAAAACGTCTATAGTGCATTGAGAAAAGATGCTCAGTTCTCCTGTTCCTGTCTATTTAGAACCGATGGTGCATGGAACAAACGACTAAAACACTACCAGGCTTCAGCAATAAAAGTATCCCATATGTGCAACAGAGCCAAGAGAGCAAACACTGCTGCCAGTGTTACCCAGGCCTTGTTTATTTCAGTGTATCATCTGAGAATATGACCTATAACAGATATTGGGACAGAGACTTAAATAACCAAAGAGTAAAGATGACAGGAGATTAGTCATTTTAAATAGTTACTTATGACTGGATTGGCTTTTTGATTTGACCCCCAGTTCAGTTTGACCCATTGAATTTCAAAATGTACAGAAAAGGAGAAAATAGAAGACATCAGATTTTTGATATAATCTGATTGATTGATTTCTAGCATAGACATATCAATATATCAAGTCACAAAGGTCAGCTAGTTGCATTACACTTTGGAAATAACAAGGGGAACAGCTATAGCGAGAGGTCTTGGCAAAATGAATAGAACTGCAAGCTTTCTGTGACAACAAGACACAAATGAGGTGCCCTTGAGCAAGGCACTTAACCCATCAACTTCTCCCCAGGTGCTATGTAGGGGCTGCCTACCGCTCGGGGCAAGTGTGGTCATGGCTAACTACTTTTAATTTACTGATGACTGAAACATTCTGCACAGTTATGGAACATCCATGAAATTAGTAACTTAACTTAATAAAATAAAAAAAAATCAAAACTATTAACAGTAAAAACAACTATACAAAAATGCAAAAAGCTAATTATCTTTAAATAAGATAGAGTCCCCCAGGAAAAAAGATTTACTGTTGATTATAAAGCCATTGTGACCAAACTGACCCTCCTCAATAGAAAGGATCCGACTATTTACAGAGCTGTTAATCAGTGACGGCTCCACATTGCCCAGAAGCACAGCTTAGCAACATGGTTCCCTGGCTTTAACTTCACTTGGACACAACAGAATAGTCAAGAGTCTTGTTTAGACCATCACTGATATAAAATGGTTTGTTTAAACATCCCAGAGCCAAAGTTGCAGACTGCTGACTGAGACATCAAGTGTCCTACAGTGATAATTCTATCAGCGTTTGGAAAGGTGTTAACAATGCCTCAGGGAAAATCAATGGTAATACACAAACTGAGAATAAAACAGGAGCAAAGTATCTGTCGTTCATGTGATCTGAAGTCTGAGAAACCAATATAAAACCATTAACACTGGATTTGACTAACTCAAGCAACAAAGCATGAGAAAGTCAAAGTATTTTGAAATGTATGCTATAATAAAAAGCATATTTCTTCCTTTGCCCTTTTCTTACCCATTTGTAAAGAGGTGAACGGTATGTGCACATAGCCTAGCACAGCTGCCAGCACATATTTCACACCCCAATGGAAAAATTCCACCTTTTGCATTTGTGTGCTCTTGAAAAATAGTTGAACTCTACGGTTCGAAATCCTCTTCGAACGTGTGTCATTTTGAACAAGACAGATGTACTGTTCATCAATCTGGGTTTCTACCCTGTGGAACTGAAGCTTTATTGTAATTTTACAACGGTTTTGAATTTGTATTCAGTATTCCCATCTGTGTCTAGGTGCCAGACAGCAAACATGGCATTGCCATAGCATTACTTTCCTCTCTGTCAATCACAGCGACACTAGCCAATTGTGGCCTTCTCTGAGCTAATGTATGAGGAAGAGGGCAGATGGCATGTTCTTGCAAGTGGTTTATGCTTCCCTGTGATGCAGTAGTTTAAAAAAGGCCTCTCCCTAGTAGCTGTGTAATAGGAGACTTAGCTAGTTAGTGAAACATCATTTTAAAAAAATGACCAGATTTGGCAGAAAAACACCTTCTGAGCCGAAAAATTGGAGGGAAAAAATACCACAGTTAATGCACTTACTGCAGCAGCATGTCACATAACGCTCACGTTTTAACAACAGTTCATGAGGACGCAGGCTTACCTGCAGGGTTGCCGTTAAGGTGCGTGGTTTGGGCCATGACTACAGCCAGTCACTTTCAACCCCACACAGGTGCTGAATGGGGTCATGCAAATGCCATGCATCAAATCCAGTTTACCATGCAACCTGACAACAGGAAACAGACACGACATTGTGTTAAAACATTGTGCAATGCAGAATGTCTGTCAGAAAAAAACAAAAATATAATTAGACTGGTTACACACGTAATTAGTAACGGCGAGCACAATTCAGATGTTATTGTATGCACAAAATGTTAAAATCATTGACAAGGTTAGTATTTGTACTTTCTCTTACAATGAATGTGTACGAGATCAGGCAGGACAAGCTTAGATTTGTGTGTGATGTTGGCAGTGCATGTAAGACTGTGGGTAAACAATGGTTGGGTATTCACATTTTATTAAGTGATGAGTGATGGTAATAAAGCCTTTCTGTGGAATTCAAACCTTTGTTTTCGAAACCTTAACACTTCAAGGGAAAGAGGAAATTAAAGTGTACAACAGATCATCATTCCACTTCAATGCAGGAGCACACAAGCGATTTCACTCAGCATCATCCCAACACTGCTCTTTTTATTTCGGGTTAATGAAAGGCAGAACGAGGTATACACAGATAAAGAAAAGCAGGCCAATATAACAATACTCTGCACATAAGGCCCTTATATACAAGCACAGCTAAGCTCTTGTTTGCTTTCTGAGTGAACAAAACAAGTCTCCATTTTCAGAGTGGCACCTGAGACCCACTCTAAATAAACCTGGGTAAACTTTAAAAGTATCGAGGTCAAATATAACCTGGAACAAACTACCTTCTCGTCTTGAGCCAGCTCAACAGCTAGTTAATCTCTGTTGTGAAAATAAACAGGGAAGGAGGCAGACATCAATCCCACCAATCAGGGGCCAGAATGCAGCTCTTTGACCATTTAATGCTGATCATGTGACACACGACCATCAATTCAAGTGCTAAAGTCCATGGGGGGGAAAAAGGGTCCAGGATGTTGGTCACTACTGAACACTGATGTTGTCACTCATATAGACAGAGACACACAGACAGAGGAGGTTAAGACTGAGTTTATAGCATGTCTTAGAAACTCCTGGAGAAAAAAAAATTGCAGGAAATAGAAGTCTGTGGTCCTGTTCCCTCACCTCAGAACAATGTTTTAACGAGTGCCAAAAGCAACACATTAAAATGGTATTTCCTAAAACAAATAGAAAATACCAAAGCTGGACTAATATACATGGCACAGCTCAGTAACGAGTACAAATTCAGGATTATCCGTATCCTAGCTAAGTGTGTATTGTTTATAATAACATAACATAAAAAGGGGGAAATGCTAATAAATTACTAAGAAACAAAACTACCTAGGGTATAATATAATAATAATATAACTGTACATTGCCATAAGTATGCCATTAAGACCAAAGAAAGAGCATTTTCTGCCTAACATGGACTGCTCCATTTTTCATTTGCTCAAGCAGTTTTATGGCACACGTTCTCAACCGCTCATCCCAACACACTCTCTCTCACACACACACACACACACACACACACACACACACCCAACAATAAAAATAAAAAAATAAAAAAAATACAAAAAGGAGCAGCATGGCCAGACAGCTGTGCAATGAACAAAACTCTCTGCTATTCAAAGTGAAAACTTGCCAAAACTCCCCAGGGTCTCGTCCACTGTGACTCAATAATATCCGGCCACACTTTGGCCAAAGGAGGTTGAATAGCTCAGAAACACTACTTCCTTTCCCATCAAAACTGCCAGTGTGGAATTCTACAGGACAGTATTACTATTACAGTGGTCATAATAATGCTGCTTAAACCTGGCTACAATATTCATGTCAGAAAAAATACAGACACATGCTGAACTGAGAAGCTTTTATACAAGTAATTTAAATACAATTAACTGTTCCTTGGGAAGTTCAAGAATTTGGGGAAAGTGTGGAAACAACATAAGCAAAGTTTTCAAAATGTCTTTATATTGCAAGCACACTCACACGTATGAATTTAGATCCATTAATCCTATCTAATTCCATCACTCATTATGAAGCTTTATTTCAGTCTTTAAAAAAAATCTGACCGGATTTAAAAATCCAGTTTAAAGACTGGATTCAAAATACCTCTGAATTCCCTTAAGCTTGAGCTTGTCTCTGAATGGGGATTAAATTCTCACTGTTTAGTCTACGACTAAACCCACACTCTTTCAGAAAAATAATGCAGTGCAATGTTTAAATTAAATTCAAATTAAAGTCGAAAAAAAATTTCAGAGCAACATGGACCTACCGTCCTCCTTCATCCTAAAATCCCTCCACTTCTGCAGCGGTTAGGTCTACAGACTACTCCGATCATAGTCCTGCACCAACACACTTAGTGCTGTGTCTAATGTGTTGTAGCCAGAATTAGCCAAGTTGCTGAGATGACAGTGAAATGATCTAGGTCCTAAATCAGGAAATGGCACATCCTGACTGGACAAATCAGTGAACTGTCTAGCAGTCTGCACCCTGTAAAAGACCCTCAGGTAGAAGCACTAGCCGGGATGCCAAGACCAACACTGAGACATGTCTGAAAACTGAAACAGCACTAAAGCTTATTAATAGACGTCAAGACATGCAGGAGAGCCTGCGAATCGTGTAAACTTGCAGGGCACACCTATATGTACAGCACCCAACCCATAAATGTCTAATACCAGTTATGTCCTGACCTGATTGCAGGGAGGTTCATTTAGGTTTTAGATGCATTACCTGCAAATGAAAAACGGTTGGAGGTATATTATGTCACAGGTTATGTGTGAATACTTATAAAAAAAATCTTGAACATGGTCAAATGTGTCACATGGTGCAGGTTATGACCAGCCCTAGCCCAGGCTAGGCTAGCCAGGTTTCTCATCTAACAATGCAATGAACGAATAAATACATACCATTATATATCATGCTAATAAAACAATACTGATGACTAGTATCAGGATCACCAAAAACCTTCTAAAAGTAATCTATATTGCTACACATCTCTACTATACTTATAAAATAATAAGAAAAAGTGGAACTACAGTGTTAGTGTGAGGTGTCATCAATCAAGTTGAAGAAGCATGCTAGTGAGCTCAGCTAACACATTCCATGTCTCTAAAGCACTGAAAGGAATCTCTTGACAGATCCACCCGGACAGAGGTAAAGGGCTGCAGGCGTGTGCAGGATTACGCAAAGTCCTGGTTCAGATCTATCATGGAGGAGAAAGTATTAAAGACATAGGTTTTAGGTTGTTGCACTTCAGAAAGCGAAACATCAGTATGATACTGAGAGAGATCGTTGCAAGAGTGAACATGCTGGATTTCATATGAAAGCTGTTAATAATAATAATAATAATAATAATAATAATAATAATAATAATAACGCTGTCTGAAACAGAATTAGGAATGTGACATGGTGTTTTGATGTTTATGACCAATTGTAAAGACATGGGCAAGTTGAAGACAAAAAAGCATGTTCAACCACAGATTTAACCTTCTCACACAACCTTCATGTGCAAATATTTGTGCAGACATATTTGTGAGGATCCCTTTACCTGTCACAGCTTGCTCACTGAGTAGCCAAATATGTCTAGGTTTTGGGTGAAGCTTAATAGATAATTCCACTAACCGAGAAGAACCGACCAACTACCAACACCCGCCCTAATCTACTTCTTGCCAGTAAATTGATGTCAGACACTTTCTTCTATGCCCTCCCAAACACCACCTGAGCTATTAACAAGAAAGTCGTTAATGTGACGCAAACAACGATGCCAATTAAACAACAGGTCACAATTTTGGTCATGTATTTTTCTGCGAACTTCCTTCTACTAGCCTTAGTTGACTTTCCTTATTATTAGCTTTAGTTAACGTCTTTCTGAAACGTAGCTCAATGGGTAGAACCAAGGCCAAGAACCTCTTTCGGCAATTTTGTTATGCATTTGTCCAGAGATCTGTTTCCGCGTGTTGGTCACTCAGTGTACTTGTTTGAAATATTCAAGAACCACACCCAGCATTCCTGTTCCTCCTGACAGCATCTACTGTCAACTGCACAACAAAAGCCATACTAATTCCCCATAAGCATCATAAACAAAGAAAGAAGCTGACCAAAAAGGTAAAACTGATCCCAGACAAGACACCAATTCCCAAGACAACAACTTGTTTATTGACATCTGGAAAATTCTGAAACATTGTGTGCTGTTTAATAAAACTACTTTAATATATATAACCTAGTACGCAGAGCCAAGTAGTGCAGTAAATCTAGGAGCTCATAACCCAGCTTAGTAAACGTGTAAAAAAAAAAACAAAGACCCACCTCACAAATAGACCCACACCATCTATCCCTGACAGAATTGTCTGTTAGTGATAGTCTACACTCTACCAGTATCAAACAATTTAGCTTCAATTTCTAGTGAACTATTTCAGACAGTCAAGACATCAACAACTAAATTATCTATGAACCACAGCCAATTATTTCAACTCAATTATCCTGACCGAGAGGCACACAGTGCTGAGAGTAATATGAAACCCTAGGTTCAGAGGGGAGGAGTGGATTTAAGAGTGCTACCATTCCAAAACACAGTCGTTCCAGTTCATTCGTCAGTTCTTTGACTTAGGACCAACTGTTGTGTCCTTTGTAGATGCACAGCTTGCTGGCTGCAGGTGCCGACCAAATTGTGGAAACCCGAACAGCCTTAGTTGGTTTGATCAAAGCCATTATGAGAGATGCTTTAGAAAGACCGGATGCAAGTATGCAGGAGAAATTTGAGTGGCTGACCAATTAATGCTCTGCCCTTCTTGGAAAAAAAGTCAAAATAGTACAAAAGCAGACAAAATCATCATCTCGTTACCAAAAACCCAGTTAAAGACAGCTAACTGCTACCTCATTAGCAAGTACTGTGGAAAAGCCTGCTCCCAACACCTCATAAAAGTGGTTAATTTTCCAGCATGCATGGCAGTTTTCCAGTGACGGAAAAATTGTGTGGTGTTTACATACAAGCACCATGTTTTCATACCCCTAACCAGATACCCCTAGGACTGGATCATGAAACCTGGCAGCTGGACTTTATTAACACAACCATTGCAGTTCTAGGGAGGAGAAAAAGAAAAAAAAGGATAGGCTGCACACCTGTGTATTCACATTAGTCTAGATTGAGGCCAAGGCACTGGAGCTTAGCAGTGCTGCAACAACCACACTTTTATTACCAAAGCCACCATAGTGTGCCCCATCTTCTCCTTTCAAATCCTGCTTCAAAGCGATATAATTATCTTGACAAGCGTTTGAGAAAACTATGCAGACCCAGAATCAAAGACGAGTTTTTTCTTCCTCCTGTTCATTTTTTTGAATTACCTCCTTTTCTCTCTGTTTGGTCCTTTTCTGCTCAAAGGGCTGGGCTCCCAAATTAAAATGGCATATCTTAAAGGGAATTTAAAATCTGAATAGACGCTAGGCTAAGGTGAGAAGCTGAAGAATCGATTCAATTTACACCTATTCCAATTAACATGCTATAATTCCATGTGAAAGTCACCACAGGGTATTTTGTGATTTTCACTTCTGATTAAAAAAAAAAAAAAAAAAAAAGAAAAAAAAAAAAGGATTTCATATTCGCTTTCAGCTGCCAATCTCTACCCACTTAGGATGACTACACAACTACAGGCAACACAGGGATTTCAAAATGAAAAGTGGCCTGACAAAGTGGAGCCAACCCCAATTCAGTCATGCTAAATATACACCTTCGGCTGTGCCCAGGAGTGAGAATGACTTCATCATGATCTACTTTTGTACTGATCGCCATCACGCCCAGACATATTAGCAATAAACAGCTCTCTTGGGGAGCGGCAAAAGGTCTGTTTATTAATTAAGCTGGCATCACGTGTACGTTCCAAGAAATGTTCCTGTTTCTGTCCTTGAACATGCCAGTGGCTTCAAATCAGCATGACACTAATTTATCATGTTCAAGTCCATGTTTTAACAAAAATAGTACAATATTGAAATTATTTAACCATATTTACTTCATTACTGATGACTTAAAGATTTTAGTGCAGTATCAGAACCTGACCTGTAAGTGAGAAAATTCAATAAAGACAAAAAGTGTTATGAATATATTTCGATTTTAACAACTAATCTTTATAAAAACATCTAAAAAATATTTTTAAATATTAAGAGCATATCTACATGTCATTTCTCACATGCTTTCTGTAGAAGTTCTGCTTAATGTTGAAGCAGCATTCCTGTGTAAAAGACAGCCGCATTCCTTCAGAGGCAGAACCTCAAGGTGTGGAGTTGGTACACTGTAGCTGGTGATCAGTCTAAACCAACTATAAAGAAAAGTAGTATAAACTAAGCAGTAAAGTAGTATAAACCAAGCAAGACGTATCAGTTGTTTTTTTAATAGGAATAAGGAATTTTAATGTGTCTGGGGCAGCAATATCTAACGTCTCAGGATTAGGAACTGGATTGGATTTCAATGCCTCGTTTCATTTAAATCTCTCTTTCTCTCTCTCTATCTTTCTTACACACACACACACACACACACACACACACACACACACACACACACACACACACACACACACACAGAGAGAGAGAGAGAGGAGAAGAATATAACACTAAGAACGTAAGGCACTTAAAACCTTAAAATTATTTCAGCAGAAAAACAGACTCTCTTTCAGCTAAATTACAGGTCTAGAATAACAAAAAAAAAGGCTGTAGACATTTTACATTTCTCAGGGCTATGCTTTGGAGTAATTGTTATGATTTTGTATTAACATGCTCTGCAAGTAAAATGTTTAATGTGGACTTCAAAACAGTGTGTAAGAAGAGCTGGAAGGCTTCGACCTTCCAGATGAAAGAGCATTCATTCAGTCACTAAATATACAGTCTGTTGGCACATTCACTCTTCTTTAGTCTTGTGGGCCAACAGGCCATTTTCTCAAAGCAGTAATGTAGTGCACTGAATAAGACGTTACTATTGTCCAGTGTGGGGCGGTTAAAAACCTGAGCTGACCTAATCCACAAAATGCATTACAGTATCTGGGCACATGCCAAGGTAATGGGCTGAAGGAGCATGTTGAGTTTACATGGTGCTGCTTGCTTCTCCACTTTAGGCTGATTATACTCATGCAACACTGCCATCTAGAGACACTGACAAAATAAAATAATATATATACACATATATACATTCACCTGCTCGGTTATGTTTAACAAAACAATTTGGTCCTTTTTCTATTTAGCAAAAAAGTAATCTGAAGGTTTCCCTCTGTTAAGGAAGACCTTATCAACTCATACAGCCTTCTTATGAGCCCCCTCACCACCACCCCCCACTACACCAAAAAAAGAAGGGGATAAAAATTACCTCAAAGCTGCTTTGTCCAGCAACGTCCAAAGTATTTGTGGGAATAAAAGGTGTCCGGGCTATCCAAATAAAAACTAAATCATGGAACCATTTCAAACAAATTATACTGCACAAATCAGAGAAAAATGCATTTTGCTTGAAAGATGAGGTCTTCATGGCTAGCAGAGAGACTGCATGCAGTGAGGCTCAGATGGGCTCTGGCCAAACTCACTGCATCATTCAACAAAGGTTCGAGACCCCCCCCCCCCTCCTTTGCATACCCAAGAGACAATTGCAGGGGCAGGGAGGCGTCTAAATAGGTCACGCCCTCTCTGTCCAAAACACGCACACTATAGACATGCTGACAAGTTCAACTCTTCCTCAGTTCAGTTTTTTTCTTCACTAATCGCTCAGATCTTGAAGGTCTCCTAGTCTTACACTTGGTCTAGTTCTTGGTCATACTTTGCTGCCCTTGCCCTTTTCTTCTATCTTTTGTCCCATGCTTCTTTGTTATCAGCTCCCCTCTGTCCATTTGACTAAGGACACGCTGGAGCCAGTTATTTATTTAGCTCTCTAGTGGAGCCAGGCAGACTGAGGGGCCCATGACTGGTCTTCCCTACTTCAGAGCTCTGAAATAGAGAGCAAGAACAAAAGACCCCTAACCTCCTTTTTTACAAAAAACATACAAACTGAGCACAGAGTCAGGCATGATTCAGTCTAGAAATACAGCTAGATTCAGATGGTCAGCTTGTACTTCTTAACTGCTGAAACACAAAGGCAAATGTTTGCATAGCGCCCTGCAGCTTAATGAGTTGGGTGACCTTCAGAAGCTCCTGTCGTCCACTCTCAGCTCCCAAGCTCAACACAGAGCTGCAGTTAAAATAAAGGAACAACAGAGGGCTTTGCTCATCCGACTTCAAACAGTTGTAGTCAGCAGCCTGTCAGCATGCAGGTTTGACCCATGCAGTGTCCAGTTTCCTCGAGCTGTAATCCTTTGGAGATGGATGGTTGACTAAGTGAACTAAAACTATTCTAAACACAAGCTGGGAAGTAAACTAAATGGCTGGAAAGAAAACTAAATGGCTGAGGGTGACGTCTTTCAATAAGCCTCGGCGTCAATGAAAAGCAAAAAAATAGAGAAAGAATAGCATGTATCAAAGTCATGTGCAGAAAAACCTGAAGTGAATGACATCAGAAAAATACACTGAAGTGCCAAAACTGGTACATTTGTCCAATATCTGGTTGGTTCCCCAAGGGGCCTGAACACCACAAGCTTGTGGAAATATTTTGCAGACACTTAGAGAACGGACACTGAAGTGCCAGAAAAACTGGTAGAATAAAAAACTGGTACCAGGAGTGTAAGACTGCAGAAACACGATGGGGCATAAAACTTCCTACAAAAAAGTCCACAATTCTGTTGTATTCTGAGGTGTAGGATTACGCAGCACTTTGCATGGCATCGCAGACAAGTTTGTGATCTGGTGACTTAGCTGGGAACAGCAAAACATGCAACTCGGATGAGTGTTCCTCTAACCATAATTAGGCATCTTTAGACGTGTGGTGTTGCATTGTCATGTTGAAAGAGGCCAAAATCCATCAATGAATGCAGCACATGAATGGGTGGAACATGTCAGAAAGGAGGCACGCATAGCGTTTACTTACCAGAAACATTTGTAGGCGTACCAGAGGTCCCATGGAATGCCGTCTATACCATTATGTTTTGGTTTTTTTTTTCTGGCACTTTAGTGTATAACGCTAAACTTGACTTTCCAAGCAGCAAACTTACCTTGACAGTTTTGAACAAAGCTGGGATTAAAAGCAAGTGGGATTTGTCTGACCAGGTCACCTTAAGCTGGTCAAGCATCAAACACAAACTACATTTGAGTCACCAAATGACCAGCTAGGAAACTGGCCATTTAAGCCCATTTGTTAGCAGCCTATAAAAAACAGTTTCCCTTTCTGCCTTACAAAGGAGGACTTCCCATGCTCTTAACATGAACAACCAGAGCATCTCTTATGACACTGATGACAAATCACATGTGAACTGGTCTTCAAATGTGCTTTAATGGCCATTTCCGATTTCCCTTTGCATTGACATAAATGTAAAAAGAAACTGACAAGAAGAATAATGACCTCCAACAACAGTGGAAAACACACACACATTATGCAATCTCAGGACTCCACCAGTTGAGCTTTTGCATAATCATGAATTGGCTCATTGCTGTGTGGCTGGTCCCATTGTACTCGCTTGGAATCCATATTCAAGACTCTGATCTACTGTTTATGCCTCTCCATCTGCTGGGCAGTGAGCAGAGCAGCTGTTCGTCCCACTACTTCCCCCTGACAAAGCTAGGCTTTTGTTTTCAGTGGTGGAGATTACCCCAAGGAGGTGACATCATGGTCAGGGATGATTAAATACCTTCTTTGCTATTCAGATTGATAATCATGGTGATGTGGACTGGGCTTATTGATGATGAGCTTGGTGATGCTGTTGAGGACCAACTGATGCGAGAGTATACATATTCCCTTGGCTAATAAATAGTCATATGTTTTCGAAGCCAGAATGTGGGAGTAGCGCGAGGGCTGGAGGATGGGACAAGCAAAGATGCTGACATTTTCAATTTCCTGGGTGACATCAAGTAATAATATAAATTCAATAATTAAATACTTTTTTCAGAAAATTGATGCATGAAACACATTTTCACAACTTACTATATTTTCAAACTAGTGTAATGTGAAAAGGAGGAGAACATGTATCCTACATACTCACTGTGGTTGTTGTCCCAGTCCTACCAGTCATGGGGCTTTGGGATTTGCTCCCTTGTTAGTGCACTGTAACATCACTCATGATGGGATTCAATAAGGTGCCATGTAATAACAACAGAAATAACTTCCTGTGGTAAAATAGATAATGCGCAAGGGGGCCATTTGACACAATAATGGAAGCACTAGTGGGTGTGTACGGGGTGTCACAGAACCTTTTCTTTACAAAATTACAACATCTAGCTATCCAGTTAATCTGAATGTAATTTTCAAAGAATAAATGTTTAATTAAGAGCCAAGATAGATTACAATACAAACGCAAGAAATTCGGGAAGCCATGAGAAGGTAAAGTTTAATCATACTCTCAAAATACTTCACTGTTTTGGAGTTGAAGAATAATTTTAAAATACTTCATTATGCTCAGAGGAATGGCAATCTAGTTAAAGGTTTACTAAAATAGTCCAAACTTCAAGTTCTTGATAATGATGCATTGCCTGTTTCACATATCACAGCATGTTCCTACATTGTAAGATTTTAATCTGTTCTATCTTGCAATTTGTGTTGTCTTGAATATCAGTGTGTTTATCCTCATGGGCTCTCGCATGCCAGTCTTCTAAATGTCACTAGACTGGATAGTATGTTTTGTCCTACATGTGCCTTGAAACAAGCACATGAACATCCGAGTTTTCTCCTTATCACCTCTATAGATTATATTTATTTTTGTGACTATACTTTTCCCTCTTTAACTTCTTCTTGTTTCTTCTAACAGGATAAAAGCTTGTGTCAAACAAAAAATGAAAGAATGCCAGCCTCCAACAAATTCAGATTTCCACCTTCAAGATTTTGAAGCTTGTGACCAACTAAGTTACTGAAAGAAAAAAATAATCTAAACATTTGCTGAAAGAGCCATTTAAATCCCACAGGTTCCTACACATCTACCACCCCAAAAAAAAAAAAAAAAAAATTAATTAATAAAAAAAAAAAAAAAAACCCTGATGGCCTTTACCTTCTACCTTCTAGTAAGCACTTGATATGGGAGAGACAACCAATGGCTGGGAATTGGACAGGCCCAAATTACGAAGAAAATCAGGGAAAAGGCCCCTAAAAATATGTAACAATATAATACCAGCATTTAAAACTACAGAAAAATATACATTCAATATTAACTACTAGCATGTACACATAATTTCCTATTAATTCTCAAGTACTATGCCTTTGTCTGTTAGTTGTACCCCGTAAAATGTGGAAGGTCTTTAAGCTTTAGGATTTTTTTTTTTTTTTTAACATATCAGGCGCCTTTATAAGCACGCTATGGTGTGCGGTTACACCATGATGTGTGCCGAGTGCTGTGGTTGACAGTGTGTCAAAAGCATCCGGACATCCATTCACAAAGCTAGTTCCGTCACAATGGAGCTCTGTCTAAGAATACGTGCCCAAGCAACAGGAGTAGGACGGTGAAACCACAAGCTGACACTTCAACTTAAATACATCAGGCCTTTTCATGGGGAAAAAAAGGACTCCTGTTGTTGAAACAGTATGCATGAATGTCATACGAGGGAGAAAAATGTGCAAATGGAAATTCTTTGTTTAAAACTGGTTTATATTAACAAGTAAATGTGGTGTAAAGTGATAAGCTCACAGCCAAATGACCTTCAGCAGCAATCAGATATGTTGAGTCATACAGTTATTAGACTGCAGAGCACAAGAAGGTGCTTTAAATGTAATAGTTGAAGGGAGCAAAAGAAATAATTAGTGAGTATGGATGGGAGAGAATTACCTGTTGTTGAGAGATGTGCACCTTACAGTCTTAGACAGCTAACACTTGCCTAAAGAAAAGAGAAAAAGGTCAAAAACCTTCAGTTTTTGTTTGATATAGAAATATATTTCAGAGGCTGAGTGAAAGTAGAAATTTGCCCCAAATAAAAAAACCACACAGAATAAAAGCCACATAATATTTGTATTATTTGTACAATTTTGACTGAATAGGAGTAACTCAAGGCTACCGATCCTTCATTTAAAAGACCTTTCACTTACCCCTGCAATGGGGTTTATTATTATGTGAGACATTGAGATATAAAACACCTACAAGTCATACAGTACAGCGACTTAAGTCACAGACAAGTAGAACTACAAATGGCTAGGGCTACAAAGTAAAAAGGAACAAAATATTAATTTAATTGATTAATTAATTAACTAATTGAACCATTTAATTAATTAATTGAACAATCACTGTGATGAGACCTAAGCCATAGGTTCTCTCTTCTAATACATACATGGGGCAGCCATGGCCTTGTGGTTAGGCAACCAGTCTTGTTGATCTCCGTAATGGACAAGACCCAACTAAAGTATCCTTACGCAAAGGCACCGATCCCCCCAACTGTTCCCCAGGTACCGTAGTACAATATGCTAAAATGCTGTAAAAATGGAGAACTCAAATACAATTTACAATTCTGGACTAGGAACACTCATCCACATTTTAGTCTTTTCTATATTCTGCACGGATTGGATCCTCCAGATCTCTCTAGAAATATTTATTTAGAACATAATTGGCAAAAACCAAAAGGCCATTCATTTGTTGAACTCATATTAAGCTGCTAATGCCACAGCTGAGTGATCCATTCAATTTTCGAATGTAAGGGTTGTGAATAGTCATTATTACAGAACATTGGGCTTTCATAATGTATCTCCTAATATATTCTTGTCTTTGCTTCAGTAATAACATGCCATATTTGCCATCATCCAAGCATATTTTTTTATATTATTAGTTTCATTCACCCTTAACTTATCCATTAAAACTTCAGACCTAAATTCAGAAGGTCATGAGGATATGCACATAATCACAAGGGTAATTACGCTATGCTCGTCGAACAAAATGCTTAGTATTCTAGGGGTGCTGAAAAAGAATAAATTCCTTAAAGGACAGCGATTCCAAGTCCTGGCGATTCTGAATCGATTCAACACACCCAAAAATCTATAAAACGTGTTTAAGTTTTATTTTTTGCGTCTCCTAGTCGCCACCATAGAAGGCGGCCATCTAGGACACCATACAGCAAGCTAGTTAGCCAGCTCCCTTGCTAGCAGACTAGCACACTATGACTTTAAAATCTGTATTTTATTTTTAGTTAAAGGTTAAGACACTATGGTAGACTGAAGTCAAAGTTTATTTTTGTAATAAAATAATATTTTAATTATTTGTTCATTGATAGATTTTTTTTTTATTTAAGAAAAAGTCAGTCAGCTAAGCGAACCTAATACTTGTCATTTAAGTTTTTGATTTGATGCCGTAAGGAACCTAAAAGTATTGTTTTAAATAAATGTTCTATTTGTTTACATTGTCATTTCATCTTCTTAATCACATAATTTAAACAAAATTTATAAACCATGTAAATAGAAAAATTGTTCCTGAATCAAAAATCGTTCCTGAATTGAAACGTAATCCCAAAAATCGGAATTGAATCACCAGACACAGAGATTTGCACCCCTATAGTATTCTGCCATGGTCAACAGGTCTGGAGGATCTCCTCTCTCAGCAGAATGTACAGTAGTAATAAGGGAGCTGTGGAGATAAACAGTGACCTTGTGACCTGAGGTCAGTTTCTAGAGATCAAAAGGGAAGCCTTTCTCATTTAGCCCTGCAATTACATGAGATCCGAGTACAGAAGGTCTGATTTTCCCACAGGAAAAAATCCCACCAGAGACATGGATGTTGACAAGAGGGTGAAGAATTGTAATGTATATGAAAAATTGTCTGAGTATTTTATCATAAACGCCATCTTGGTGGCACATCCCAGGGTTTTCCCAGATATAAACTATACAAATTTATATTCAATAACATTAAATGTAACTATTAACAGTTATAAAAAAAAATGTGCTTCAGCTTCAGGGTGGTAATGCACCTCGACTTTGCTAATTATTTCCCTGTAACATTACATCCTGTCTTATTCCTTTATTTTTTTTCATAATTTCAATATAATTCCTGGCTTAATTCTATAATGCACATGAAAGTGCTGGAGAAATAAACCAAGTTTATGCACCGTTTTGCAAAAACTGTTAAGTGCTGACTTAACAAGTATTATCTTTAGACACTTCACCCATGCCTCGCACAGCGTCTTGTATATTTTGTACACTTAGCTGACCACAAGCTTCAGGACCGTCAATGCTGTACTCAACATTGCCCTGTATAAGCATTCCTTCATGCCAGTTTTCAATAAAAACAACTTCTGAACATAGTCACAAAAAGGAAGCTTTTCAGAGCAAGAAACAATCACTAGACATTACAAAGAGTGTTGTTTGAAAAAGTAGCAAAGAAATACGGTGGCTGATTTGCAAGACCAGGCCTCCTTTTTTGTAGGCATTTTTTTTTTGACCATGTGTAATGAAAAACACCACTCTAGTGAAAGCTACTGTGACTCATTAAACCGAACGTGCTTCTCCTTCAGAAGACTGAGACGAGTCAGATGGTCGTCACTCCACACTTACGACGCATTCATTAGACATGGCACCCCGAGTGGTCTATTCTTACAAAACAAGGCCAAGTGTATTGACCTTGACACCCAAATTCCATGCCTGGGAATGAGTTCAGTAACAGCGTGTAGGGCTTAACGAATCAATGAGCACTGATCAAATTAGCAGACACATTGTGCACCGAGAGCACAAAGCAGACCAGTCCCCCCCCCCCCCCCCCTCACAGGATTGCTGAGGACCATTTAAAGCTGAACTGGGGTCAGTTGTTTTTGGTCAGTAGTTCTCTGCGAAAAGACTGCGGAAACTCAATCAAAATAGTTTGTGTAGAAAATGGTGTAAGTAAAAGCTGCTTGTCCTTGAGGTAATTAGGCTCATTTATAGCGCTGAGCTCATTCTCAGTTCCTGCCAATTCCCCCCCCGCAGTTCATTCACTGTTCTTTTTCTTATCTGATCAGCAACCAGTTACACAGCCTATACAAGTGATGAATAGAGAATAAAGACATGAGGTAATTTAGTTTAATGCCATGAGAATAAGCACTTTGGCGTTTCCACCCTCCTTTTTTTTTTTAATGAGAGATTTAGTAAAAATCAGTTTCACACCAATTTCAAAGGAACTACTTTATAATAACATTTCAGTGAATGCTTACTGCACACTTGAACACATTTTTCAATAAGACAAGCTCAGTGTGGAACATAATATAAGAAACTATGCTGGAATATCAGAAAAAATGGGTAAACCAGTGCGTGGAGTCCATGAGCTTGCAGAAACATTCTGTAGACAATAAACACTGTACCTCCTGCTGAATGGTCCACAATGCTGAGTTGTAGGTTATCGGTGTTCCTCAGCGCATTGCACGGCATTCCAGATGTGTTCAAAAATGCTGACACTGGGCGATTTAAGTGAGAATGGCAAAACCCAAAAATACGATGAATGTTCCTCTAACCATTATTTGGCATCTCTAGATGTGTGTGGAGGCACATTGTCCTGTTAGAAGAGGCCAAACTTATCAGAATGAATATAGACCGGTTTAACTTGTCAAAAAGCAGGCATGCATAACGTTCAACTGTCACAGAGGTTTGTAGATGTACCAGGGGTCCCATGCTAAATAAGCTAAATAAACTCCATACCATTATACTTTCATGACCAATCTCTACCAGTTTTTTTTTTTTTTTTTTACTATCTGTACTAATGTTTAACTTCTACATTAAACATGTTTTTAAAATGCCACTGCCTTTCAAGCAGATTGTGTGTGTGTGTGTGTGTGTTGAAGCACATTTTCCGGTTACATTAAGAGTGCAGATCGTCTTGCCAACTGAGATCAAGGAATTTTTAATTAAGGCATCTTTTCAGGGTCTCATGACCAACCACCAAGCATATTGCCTGTAAAATCTAATACATGGTTCACAAGAATCAACAACACTGAAACCTGACTTAAACTTTTTAACCCCCTAGAACCAGATAATACAAATAATGATAATAATAATTATAATAATAATAAACTGGTTCAGATACTGCGCTTGATAAATCCATTAAATTGGAAAGCCTAAAAATATTTCAGAGAGAATTCCATACCCATCATTTACATAACAGGGTCAAGCTGACGGAAGCAGAGATTTGAATAACACCCCTAGAAAACATCACATGATAAAATCTGGACTCCAGCCATGTTGAATCAGCTGCTAAACCATCGTCACCACCAGCTACATGTCAGTATGCCTGTCAAAATAGTTTTAGAAACCCTAAACGATTAGCAAGAAAAGGGATAAAAACCCCGCTCAACAAGTTTCCATCTGTCCAGCTGAGAATGTCACGTTGCACGCTAATTTCAATAAACAAACTAGGCTCAATACAGGAACATAGCCCTGAGCATTGCACTGAACAAGCATACACAATAGGATATGATCTTTCAGTAAACATATATTAATGCTCTTTCATTGTAGAGAAAGGGAGGTATGATAACACCTCTCCAGGAGGCCTGAACAGTATGGATCCTCTGTTACCACAGCAAACCTGGCTTTATTTGTAAAAACAGAAACATGAGAGGGCTATTGTGAGCTTTGGCAGGGAAACTTGGAAGGTAGGCTTTAATGTAGTTTTGCAATTATATGGATTATTGGATAATTCAAATCCAATACATGCTTCATTTAAGACATATCAAGCCTTGGCGATGCTCTCAATCCAATATTGTATGGCAACTGCTCTACTCTGTACACATCCACAACCAGCTAGTAAGAACAAGGAGGGAAGCCACCAATCTCCTGGACTCCCAGCCATAAATGGCTCTGGAATCATCAGAACCTAAACAACTAAAGACTTCACTGTACGTTTACAAGCCCTTGCTTGTGAACACACTGAGGAGATAGAGTGTCATAACATCTTCTCAGAGATTACCTGCAATTGGAAGCTCCCCAAATGAAGATTGTAAGGCTTCCTCGTCACCTTCTGCTCCTACATGCCAATCAACACCAGGCAATATGACATTCCACCACTGTGTTTGAAAGAGGAGCTCAATGATTGCTGGGTATGCCAACAAATTAGAAGGGTGGCCACAGCATCTGGAGATTACAGGGCTGGATGGTGACAGCTTCAGACCGTACAGCTAGAAACACAGCAATTGAGTGTTTAGTTTGTACGACTGAACATGGATTCAGCGCTTTCAACTGTATGATGTTTAATTGCAGACTTCTTCTAAAACATCTGGATAGTATACAACAAATCTGGCCTCAAAGCAACATATGGTAAGTCTTTAAAAACAAGATCACCAACAATAAAAAATGTGCAAGTCAGACATCCGGATACAAGCTGTTGTAAAATCTCAACTTCAAATGAAACCTTCATGTTGAAGTTTACTCAAGTCACAGTTAATTTCATAGTTTAATGTAGGGAGCTACACTTCTCTGGTCTGCCAGGAAGGCCAGCCATGCTCAAAAAAAGTATGATTAGGAAATCATAAATACATTATATTCCCAAAAGCTTATAGACATCTAAACATCACACCCATGCTGAACACTTTGTCTCCCGTTGCCGTTATGAGTTCCTCACAAAACAGATTTCCACTGGATTTTAAAGTGTGACTGTGAGGATGTGTTTATTCAGCCACAAGAGTGTGTATAGAAGTTGAGCACTGGTCAGGGATGAGGAGGCTTTGGGCAGAGTCAGCATTCCAGTTCATCCCAAAGGTGTTGTGGTTGAAATTAAGGCTTTGTTTAGGCCACCCAAGTTCTTCCAACCTTGGCAAACCATGTCTTCATAGACTTCATTTTGTGCACAGGTGCATAGTTATGCTGGAATATGCTTGGGCCTCTTGGTTCTCAAAAGGAAACCTAATCCTATAGCATACAAAGACATTCTATACAATTACGTTCACCCAACCTTGTGGCAACATGTTAGGACTGTATGTGTGTGATGGTCAGGTGCTCACCAGATATAGAACAGAATAGTTATCACATGGTGATTTTGTTCATTTGGGTTAGTTTGAAAACCTAAAAATAATATATTTATTCCTGCAGATTCAAAACGTTCCAGTAGGAGAAGAATTCCTTTAAAAGCAGGCAGAAGAGGGATTAAAATGACCACTCGATTCCCTTCTTTCTTTAGCATTACTGTATAGCTCTTGAACCGTGGAACACCCAAAGGGACAGCGAGTTTGAGGCCAGCAGTGTAGCCTAAACAGATAGAAAGCTGACAGTACAGGGGTAATCTGAGCAGGCCGACTGGGCGTAACGAGCAGCTACAACTGAAACCCGAGGACACTAGTGCCTACTGGCCTAAATCCAGAAGAGCCCTGTTTTCCACAGCAAGTACTGTCTGACTGCATCACACCCATGTCCACTTTGACATTTTTAAATAAAGACAGGCATTATTCCAGGAATGTTATAAATTACATTAACATTAAAAAGTATGCCAGGATGTAAGCACATCCAGATGTTTTCTTTGTGCCCTCATGTCATGAAATCTTTATTTCTTGTAAATCAATGATAAGAGTGTATAAAGCAAAGCTACTTTGTCTATAAGTAAAGATCTTTGCTTATGTTTACGTAAATAAACTAATATTGTTACACAACATGATACTTAGTGTTACATAAGTTAATTGACAGACAGCAAGTGACAAAGCACAGCATCAGATCATTCTACTGATATATTCTCCCAAACACCATTTATATCCATGTTAGGTTTATCTGAACACTTTTTTTTTTTTTTTAAGAATCTTTTCTTTCAGGCCTGCCTGTTCCTGCCCTAAACCTGAGCCTTGAAAAGCACCAACTCGATATACGCCCAGCTACATTCCATTCCTTGGTGAACCTAAACACATGCTTCTGGTGGGTTGATTCTTCTTTCTTTTCCACCCTATTCAAATCTTCACTAACTGGCAAGAATCATGGTAGAAAAAAGCTTAAGGCTTAACAAGCGACTGGATTCCTTGCATGACTGCAGTTTCGGACTCATCCCCTCATGTTTTCAAGCGAGCTCCATCATAAAGACCTATCAAAACATTCGATTACGGCAGGCCTCATCAAGCAAGGAGCTCCTTACCCTCCCCAGGGGCAATCTATTCAGAGCAGAGATGAAAAGCTGGGCAGCTGAAGGGGCTCTTTGCAGTGGCTCTGGTGGCACACAACCAAATCCATAATGTTTACTTTTAGCCATGGTGCATGGGAATTTTAAAAGAAGACACACCATTCTTCATGAAATTATATGTTATCAGAGCTCAAAGATGATCGATTGGGTGCATATTAAGATTATACTTGTCTCTTTATTTCATATGATTCATCATCAGGATGCAAGTAGTTACAAAGAAAATGTTGATTCAGGCACATAATGCATTCCTTTCTTTTTTAAAAAAAAAAATAACCAAATGTGACCATTTACCATTTATAACAAAAAAAATTTAAGCATATTTCACACACACAAAGGCACCAAAACTGCATTCATAACTTTACATGAGGGACAAATTACAACTCCAAAGTATGCATACATTATGCATGCATTTGTCAGCTTAGAGCAATGAATAAACACATCATTTAACAGCCTAACCTAATCTATTGAAACACAAAAGGAATGTAATTAAGATGGCTAAAATGGTGCCTGTGCAAGAAAAAGTCTTAATGCCTTAAAGAACCAAAAGTCTGACAAATTTGCCAGGTAGGGGTGTTTGTACACAAGGTAATCCTAGCAACTGACGGAGACACACTCAGATAGCAACTTCATGTTTAAACATGTACCCCTCAATTATGCGTGAAGACCATGTGGTCTTATATAAAGGAACTCAAAGGAGGAGTGTACACATACATAATTGAGCATCTTAGACAAATAATAATAATAAAAAAAGTTGTGAGTTGAGAAAATGTTACGTGCAGAATGTCATGAGCTCACCAGGAACTGCCAAAGACAACAAACCATAAAGTACTGGAAGTGTCTGAATGTTACTAAAATCTGAGTCAGCTGCTATAACGCTCGTCCAAAAAACACCAAAAAGGGGACAACATAGGATACTTCACTGTAGAGGATCTTCACTGCATTATCTGACATGGAGAATACTACCTGACGGATCAGGGTCAGATATTTGGGATTCCTGAATATACACTCCCTAAACACTGTATTAGGAACACTATAATAATCCTAGTTAGCCTCCCCAGTCTACTTGCTCTCAAGGCAGTTTTCCATTATTGGTGGCATGGAATCCATAGGAATGCTGGAAACATTCCCCGGAGATTCTGGTCCATGTTGATATGACTGTATCATGACATGTTTTAATGTCTGAATGCTTTTACTTGATTGATGTTTTATACTAATGTGAACATTACCTGAAGCTACTGGGCAGTATGCCACACGACTGGCTGATTGGATAATTGGACAGGTGTACATGTGCTCTTAATAAAGTGGACTGTGAGTGTAGATAGATCAGTAAATATTGTAAATATAGAGTGCAAGAGTAGGTCTCCGAATACATAGTATTCATTAAACAGAATGTGAAAATTACGTATTACATTAGAAGATATCTTTAAGCATGCTAGTACAGCACGCTGTGATCCGATAACCGATAATCTCATAATTCAACAGTAGCCGCAAAGGTGTTTGAAGGGGAGGCGGAAAGCTACAACCAAAGAAAGCAAAATAAAAACTTATGATTATGTACTACCATAAGTAATGTCATGAGTAGCTTTATAGAGAATGACAAACTTTTTTGTTGTTGTTGTTTTTTTTTTAAAAATTTAACGTAACTCGAGTTTTTAAGGCTAGCTGTCTCTACATAGGCCGTTAATAATGCTGGGGAATCATTGTTATCAGTGAATATGATATTTGACATTACACTTATAAGCCTAGTTTTCGACCATTTTGACAGTTCTCAGAATGCTCAAGGGTGCATGACAATTAGACAAAAGCCCGTCTTGTCATTTCAAAACATGTCCCTGACAAACTTCACCCATGACACTGACTGTGACTTCAAAACTAAACAAGACCCAGTGCGATTCTATCTCCGTGACAAAAGACCCTTCACTCAAGCCTGTCTAGCCACAATGACCACAGCAAGGGGCCTCTGGTGTAACCAACATGGGTCATTCACTTTACGTCGGATGGTCTGCTTGGCCACCTTGTTGATGGCTATTGTGATTACCAGTTCATAAAAGTTCCAGTTTAGGAAGCTGGAAATGAGCCAGCTTTTGCAGACTCTGGCCTCCAGACAGTCTTTATTCTACAATGTAACCATGATCCTGGGCGGATGGTGAAACTTGTCATTACGGAGAATATCCACTTTGCTCGATCCTATTATAAGAACACTGCAATGGACATGTACAAGAGACGGAGGAAAAGAATGACCCCGATTACTCTCAAGAGCCATGTCTTGAAAGACGTCATGTCTGCTTGCAGGTGTAAAGACTCTTACATACTATTACATTATATTTTCGCTCATTCCAACAATATACAAACACTCTTAAGACAATTCATCAACAACAATGAGAGCGTGGTAATTCAATACCAATTCAATTGTAATTCAATAAGTAAATAACTTTAAAAAAAAAAATATTGAGCATGAATTTACCCACGAATTAAGGCCTAACTATTGAGATTGTATTACACAATATAAACATTAAACAAGCATTTCAATCCGAGCCCTGGCAGAATTCAGGGTAATCTTATAAATCTAGTAAGCTCCAAATGAACAGGATGATAAACCTTTGATAATTGGTTTAGCTGTGGGGATTCGAAACTTCGGGGGGAAAAAACAAAAAAAAAACCCTAATGCAGTGCAAAAGCTTTTTCTACTCTCACATGATTAGGTGGACTTGGCTCTGGTTACATAACTACTTAAGATCCCATTGTATCCAGTCTGGAAACACACTCTACAACTTTTAATGATTTCAAACATAATTAAAGAAAATTAAGCAAAACAAAACAAATAATGCACGAGTTGCAGTTTGTTAGTTTATATAGCTACTCATATACATACACTCATCATCCTCACTCATTTCATCAGAATATTACACTCCTCAAAATGTAACTCATACTCTTATGTTCTAAATAGAATATTTATCCTTAATAATATGTATTCAGAAGTAAAACTACATAAACTACATAGTAACAAAAACCGCATACCATCCTTTTCCCAAGAAGCGAACCTCAATTTAATATGTTACACTTCGACTTCGAAAGGTAAACCCTTTACTTAGCTCATGCAGTGTAAAATTACCTCAAGGAATCAAGATCCTTGTACTGATTCCTCATGATTCAGCCAGAACTGACCCACTTCAACAACGCTGAAGAGTCCCAACGATCTGGTTTCACTGCAGTCTGTGTGTCTAATGAGTCTAATAACTGTATGTGTGCTCTGACAATATAAATGTACTGAAAGAATCCCAGTGCAGGTAACAGGCACCTGTAAGAGCTTAGAGGATTTGTTTACTTTTGTATAAGAAGCACATCTGTAGTTAGGGCTGGGCAATATGGGCAATATGGTCAGTATGGACATCACTAAAGCACTTTCTGAACTGTTTGACACATGATTTAACTGTATGATGATTCTAGTTGTCTCTGAAACATACGTCGGCATCTATTAATGGGGTTTGTATTGAAATTATTTGAAAAGATGAACCATTCTTGGAGACACTGCAATACCAGGTATTATATACTAATCCAATTCATGTAACATATCAGATATTAAACTGATAAGAACAGATACTTGATCTTAGCCAAAAGGCCAAGAAGCATTTACAGCATTTCTAAACACAACATGTATAAACTCGCTCTGGCACTTTATTTCATTCGCTCACTCCAGGCACTTTCCTGTTCTCGCTTGATAAACACACATCTCACCTATAAACATCACAAACACATGCCCAAGAGAATGGTCTGAATGGGCAGCGAGTGTGTTTGACATGTATACAAGTTTTCTATTTCCGTCTATGTCAGAGGGAGAGAAACACCAAAGTGACGGTGGCTTTAAAAAAAAAAAAAAAAAAAATCAACAACAACAAAACAACAATTTGTACTGCGATATAGTCGATTACTACATCCTGTGTTGAACAAGCCACAACACACTGAGTATATTCGAAATGTCACCCACCCCTGTTTTCAGTCATGCCCATGCAACAGCTCAGGTTCAAATAATTGCAAAGTATCTCTAACCACTTAGGGATATATTGTAATTGGATAGAAAATAACAGCATTGTGTAGAAATAGAAAACTTCCTAGTCATAGGAAGCTACATTAGAGAGATCAGGTTACTCTGATACCTTGTTTGTATCATACTGGCAATTAAAATGTTAAAAAAATAATAATAATAAATAAAAAAACAAAAAGACAACACAACAAAACTTTTTAAATTAAACACAGCATAGGTGTTGGCAGTCCCACGCTAAACACCCTGAAAACACATCATATAAGGCTTGCATTGACAGCAACAACACAGACTAGATTTGCAAACTGCTCTAACCGGGCAGCAAAGTGGAAGTAATTTCACCTGGGTAAACATGGAGCAGTTTTACAGCCTGCCAGGGAGCCAGAGGTGACATTTCCCATGTCCACACACTTGATCTTTGATCTCCATATGGAGAGGCTTCTCAGCAAGGTGATAACTTAAACCAGCCAAATGGTCACTAGGCTTTACCCATACAGGCTACATGGATGTTTGTGCAAATGGCATCTGTTTAGCCAAGTTGTCTAAGGTTTTTGACTTGCTGACACTTGATGAGGCTCATGTGCATTTTACGTAGCTAAAGAGATACTAGGCATAACTTCAGCAACAGGTTTTGAAGGGTCAAAAATACAATAACGCAACTCACACCGGCACTCTAAAAAAACAAAATACACATTCACACACACACAATTACCACCAGCAAATACAATACCGTGGGTTTTTCCATGTGACCAGTACATTTATCCTGCTAATAAAGCACAGCCATGCAGTGACTGACACCAAGGAGCACCATTGTACCTTCTGTTTTTAAAATAAATAAATAAATAAACACATACAATAAAATCCTTGGGCTGTCAATGCAGGCTGTCATCAAGACCTTGAACAAAAGAAACATTATTCTCTTTGTATGAGCCAATTTTCATCTCTAATCTTCCAATGTTACAGGACATGGCTTGCCCACATTTGTATGTGGACTTGTTCCCACATTTCTACCAGAGAATTTGGCAAAGAACAAACCCAAAAATTGTCTTCTGATGAAATTCTACGAGAACAGGGGAGTGCGGTCCCACGCTTCAGATGTGCGCAACAAGAGGCTTCATTTTCTCTGCCGATAACATGTGAAAGTCGATGACAACCCCTTTCACCATCGCATAATGATGTTTTTGTTTAGTGCAGGTCTCTCGCTCACACACACACACAGCTCACAACCTATGGCTACGTTCCTCTGTCTCAGAGCTGGAAAAATAGACATGTCCAAACCATACAACAAGGTCAAAGACAAACACAGCCACAAAACACTAATCTAATTTTAGGAATATGAAGCAGCAGACGAAAAAAGTGCATTTGGATGCATAATGTATTATTTAAAAAAAAACATTACTACGAATCCAAATTTTAACCAAAGCACATCAGGTGTTTCTGGCTGAAATCACATTGAGGTCAGTGTTAGACATGAGCGGAAAGCTTCCTTGAAATTCACACAGGAGGGACAAGCACTGTAAATCACATCCTCTCCAGGGATCTGATGACCCTTAAGGAAATCCTGTTTCACTCGGCTGCCAACCATGAATCTCTCAACCCTTCCCAGGAGCATTTCTAAATGAAATGAGGAAAAGTGCATTATTTTATACTGTATTATATTTACTCACTCACTGTCAGTAATCGCTTTATCGTCAGGGTCATGGTCACAGAGGGTCCAGAGCCTATCATGTGAATACTGGGTGTTCACTCCTAGGAGAAATTAGCTGTAACTGATCCACCTACTGACATGTTTCTGGGCGGTGGGAGGAAACCAAAAGAATCCTGAGGAACGAGGGACGGGGACTAACCCTAACCATAGGTGCTTCACTTAGCATTATTAAAATACATGTTATATTCCATCATATTAATAGTCTGTAAAAAAAAATGAAAGCAGCAAAGCATAACAGTTCTGCACAAATGATCAAAAGCTCAACACCCACTGAACTGCTCCTCTAGAGTATTGAGTGGGGTTTTTTTTTTTTAATAGGCTAACATTGTTTAACATGTTATACCATTAGGACAAATAGCATTAAACGACACCTTGCCTAGTCACTGGGGCAAAACTCCTAGGAGTGTTGTGAAACTTTTCAACGTACATTTGTAAATTTTGCCTATGCTGCTGTGTCTCAGAGCCGGAACAATAAGCATAGCTATCTAAACTGTCAAACAAACAACAACA
>JAOVVF010000028.1:7980344-8000063 GCA_028565595.1 Duopalatinus emarginatus
ATATAGAGAGAGAGAGAGAGAGAGATAGATAGATAGACATACATATAATAGAACAGTGGAATTGACTTTGGAATTGTCCTCTAACCAAAGCTCTCAAGTGTACAAGACACAAGACACGTAGCTCTACATCCAGGCAAACATTAACTTGGTTCCAGTCTGCCTCTCTTTAATGTTGTTCTAATAGCCTACCTAACTGATTGCTTACAAAAATAGTCCATCTTCTTCTGAAAGTTTCCATCAGTACTGCATTGGTCCATTTACTCACACCATTAGATCAGCTTCACCCAGCAAGGCTGTAGAGAAAGATCTGCTGCAGGGCGATGGTCTTTTTTTGTTTTTTTTTGTAAAAACCATCAATACAATTTTTACAGTGTAGGTGACTTGAGAATTTACTTTTTGCATTTTATATACATTTTGTTGTTTAACATACACATTTTGTTTTTCAACTGCTGTTTACTGACATAGTCAATTGTTATGTGTCTTTAATCCAACTATATCTGTGTGCCTTCTTCCCCATAAGGGATTAATGAGGTTTATCTTAAGAACAGTGGACCTCATGGTGAACCATTATAATCCTTAAAGGGAAGCGATCCTGTGTTGTATCTTGAAACCTCTTACAAAACACACTATTTGTGTGTCAAGTACAATTTGTTTGTGGGTAACTATTAACAACAATTAAGATGGGCCAAACTCTGTGGTTTTCATATTTCACATGTTCACATGGTCATGTTTTGATTATATGATATAATTATGCAAAATAAAAATAAAACTGGATTATCTGTAAGCTTTTTCACCAAATGTTTTTTCAACATAGAGAAGATTTGCTTAATGCTGACATCTAGTGTCCAAAAAAGGTTTACAAAATCAGTCTACAGAAACTTGCACTATATTATCCTAGACTTATTAATATTAATAGTAGTAGTAGTAGTAGTAGTAGTAGTAGTATTTAGAAATGGCACCAAATCTGATACTTAGGATCTGAATGGGGCTGATACCAGAAAAAAGATCACATATCAAAGAGAATTTTAACATTTTGCTGGGACTGATTTTATTTTTTTTATATATTTATATATATATTTTATATTTCATTATATTGGTTGTGTATTTGGGTTTCACTGATTCATATAACATATTTATTATTTTTTCTTGTATTTGCTATTATTATTTGTTGTTATTATTATTATTATTATTATTAGTAGTAGTAGTAGTAGTAGTAGTAGTGATATCTAGGATGCGTATGGGGCTCGTACTAGAGATAAAGTCAGATATCAAAGAAAAAAAAAAGAATTAAATCAAATTCCAACATTTTGTTGGGATTGATTTTTCAAATCTTTTTAAACATTTTTAATATATTCAGCTATAGTTTAAATTTTATATTATATATTTATATTAGATTTTTGTATATTATATTATATTTGCTTGTTTTGTAATGTAAATGGTGTATTTGAGTTTCACTGGTTTGTATAATGTATGTTATTGTATCAGCTATGTATGTTTCAATGTATTTATTACAGGAAATATAGTTTTTTAATTATTTTAAATATTAGTGGTAAATATTGGATTATCATTGCTAATTATTGTTGTTGTTGTTTTGTTGTTGTTGTTTATTTGTATAAAATATTTTTTTATTATAATTATCAAATCCCAAAAAGTCCCCAGGTTTAGATGTAAAACATATTTAATGCTGACTAATATCTAATCTAGTCTAATCTAGTCTGTTTTAATGCTGACTGAATTGTGACACAACAAACTTTTGTAATTGGCACGAGGCCACGCCCCCTCACGTACACCCACGCTTTGGATTGGTTAAGCTAGTTCCCCTTTTCTGCTTAGTTCCGTGTTGTGTTGTACATTAAGTACTGCAGCACTTTTTACTTAGTTCTGCGCTGTGTTTTCATCCTCGCTGAACATGTCGGACGGCAGCCCTTTCGATACCAATGCGATCACTTTGACCAGATTTTTGTTAGAAGAAGGAAGAAAAGTGAAAGCTACAGGGGAACTGACGACCCTCCTGAATGCCATGTGTACAGCTATTAAAGCCATCTCCAGTGCTGTGAGGAAGGCAGGCATCGCTCACCTGTAAGTCTGTATTCAATCATTCAGCCTCATCCGACTTATCACTGTTATAAAAGTTTGTGTAAGAATAACTTGCCTGCCACTCGCAGTATGTCAAGTATTCACAAGATTTACCATATCTACCAGTTCTAACCCAGCAAATATTGTCCACCAGTTTGTTCTGGACATCTACCAGTTTTGTCCACCCCAGTATGTTGATCTGAATCACACCAAGCTGGATTTTAAAGGTTTATACACTAGTATGTAGTTACCTTCCCATCAGTGGAAGCAAGATTTAGTCCAAGCCTGCCTGCATACAAGTCAACATCTGTTATAATTTACTATATGATAACCGTGCAACCTAATATCATGGTGTTTTTTGGTACTTAAAGAGATACGTTAAGTCAGTTTGAGATAAAATGCATCACTGGTCCTGGACATTGTTGGTTCAATTAAAGCAGCTAATAAGTAGACCTTCTAGAAATAAAACAAAATACATAGGACATAGGAACCTGCGGGATACATGCTACTATTATAATACAGTCATTCTTTTAGTCTTTGTGCCTACAAAACCAAATATACAGTCTTGCTTGTATAAGCCAGAATATTGTAGAACGTCTGCCATGACTTCTACCAAAACGTCGGCCATAGCAGTCAGCCGATATCTAATGCTTGAAAAAAAACTCTTATTCACCTGCTCATACTACATTGATCAAAATCGCAGAGTAGAACAAGTTCTGTTTGTTAAAGATTATAATAAATGTTGCACTAGCTATGAGGATACAGTTACTTGCGTACTTGCATAAGATTTCAAAAGGGCACACACACTTGGGTAAATATCCTGTTTGTAATTCAACCTGGTGAATTTAGCAACAAAAGTCTTACTAAAGGGCACGAGAAATCTTTCAAGAGTGAAATAAAACCAGTCAGGTGAGTGTTCGTCTGGGGCCACATGTTTTCCCCTAGTAAAAGTGTAATGTTCACTTACTGTAGTGAGAAAATTTAACTTAGAGTAACAATAATTTGTAAATGTAATAATACTCACCAAAGTATCAAAAGTAATAACACAAAACGTATAAGTCATACAAGTGACTGTTGAATAATTGGTGTGTTCCTGACCATGAAATCAAAATTTCATCTGAACGTAACATTTGTTGCTATTTTAACAGTTAACATTTGTTAAAATTGTTTTTTCCCTCTCTCACAATGATTTTAATGTATTTTTACAGTATATACATTTATCAAAGTACTATATATATATATATATATATATATATATATATGGGATAACTAGGACAGTTATAATAGCATTAATCAATTTAAAGTGAAGTAAAAGTTCAAAATACTCAAAATTCACAATTCTCAAGTAGTGTGAAATCTGTACTTAGTTCATTCAGTTTGTTCAGAGTGTATATTACAAACCTACTGCTTGTGTTATTGCATAGGTATGGCATTGCTGGCAACACAAACGTGACAGGGGACCAGGTAAAGAAGCTGGATGTCCTTTCCAATGACCTAGTCATTAACATGATCAAATCCTCCTTCACTTCCTGTGTGTTGGTCAGCGAGGAGAACGACAACGCCCTTATAGTGGAGCCAGAGAGCAGGGTATGAGCAGGAGCACGAATGAAATAGATTATACCTGATGATCATGAGATTCTTCAATGCTGAAGCCTACATAATGACTCCAGTATGTCTGTGGTTTTTTTTTTCCGAAGGGTAAATATGTGGTCTGCTTTGATCCTCTGGATGGATCCTCCAACATTGATTGCCTGGCTTCCATTGGGACCATCTTTTCTATTTATAAAAAGGTATAGGTTTAAGTTAAAGTGATGGGTTTGCAACTAGTTTTATTTGTATAACATGATACTGTACTAGAAAGGATTGATCTTATTTGGGTTTTTGGAGTTGCTGTAGCGTGGACCTGTTTTAAAAAAAAGTAATAACACAAGCTTCTTGCCATGAAGTCATGTTCAGATGATTCCAGTATAAACAGCATTTATGCAGTAATCTATATAGTTTAGGTAGTAAAGTATTCTCACACGTTTGTCTTTCCCAAGTCAACAGATGACGAGCCAAACGAGAAGGACGCCCTGCAGTCTGGCAGAAACATAGTGGCTGCTGGGTATGCACTATACGGCAGTGCCACCATGATAGTGCTCTCAACCGGCCAAGGTGTAAACTGCTTCATGCTGGATCCTGTGAGTAAAAAACATTCTTGAATTTACACTTGTTAGTTGGGAGCTATACAGGTTTGTATTAAGTGTTGAAAGGCAATACAAAGTACCCTGACATGGAATGGAATGACCTTGTGTGTGTATTTATCTATTTCTCTCTGGCAGGCGATTGGGGAGTTCATGCTTGTAGACCGGGATGTGAAAATCAAGCAAAAAGGGAATATTTACAGTCTCAACGAAGGCTATGCTAAATATTTTGACCCTGCTGTTACTGAGTATGTGCAGAAGAAGAAATTCCCAGAGGTACAGCCCTGCACCCCAACATGGAGCTATAGCAAACGTATAAGTAGATAAGCAGATGGTTTGCTTGTAGTGTGAATGAGCATCCAAACAGAAATAGGTCTTTATCCATCTCATAGCCATTTTACACTTTGCAAAATAAAGTTACACAACCCTTCCAACATCTCTTTTGTGGCATTTGGGCCTCTTTCACCACCAATACTTCTGGTTTTTTTTTTTTGTTGTTCTTGTTTGTTCAGTTTGAAGGTGTTGCCATACCAACTTTAAGACCTTTCAAACCTCTATATACAAAGTGATATTAATTATGATATAAGCCTTAATTTGTATTCAGAATTTCAGCAGTGTAGCAGCCGTGGCCTAGTGGTTAGGGAACCGGTCTCTTGACCGGAAGGTTGTGGGTTCGATCCCCGCCCAGGGCAAGACACAACTGAGGTGCCCTTGAGCAAGGCACCTAACTCCCCCAACTGCTCCCTGGGCACCGTGGTTTGTGGCTGCCCCCCATGCCGGGCCCCCTAGTGTTCACTGGTGTGTGTGTGTGTTTCACTGCACGGATGGGTTAAATGAGGAGATCACATTCCTCTGTGTGCAAACACAGTAGGCAAATAGTTCACTTTCACTTACTTATACTTCACTTATGTATAAAAATCACTTACTCAAAATTGTAATTCTGAACCATTTTACTTATTAGCCTTGTTTTGCCTCAAAAACGCTGCAACATCTTTTCTTGTGGCATATCCCAGCTTGTTAGGAAGATGGGAAACATAGCACAGGGTCAGCCTCAGTATAGCACCCCTGGAGCAGAGAGGGTTAAGGGCTTTTAATCAAGGAACCGTGGAAGCTTGGTGGCACTGAGGATTAAACCCCCAACATTCTGATTAGTAACCCAGAGCCTTAACCAATAAGCCACCACTCCCTCTTCTTACTGTTTAATAATCTTGGAATTTTAGCAGTATCCTGAAATCTGGCCTGGATCACACATGACTAATTTGTCTTTATTGCAGTTAGGCACAGTCTTACATTGCAAAGGCTGGTCCAGAGGTTGATGCTTTTTGTGTTTTCTCAAGATATACTACTGTAATGCCAGAATACTCTCTAATGTATTTTTTGCAGGATGGTAGCGCACCCTATGGTGCACGCTACGTGGGCTCCATGGTAGCAGATGTGCATCGGACTCTAGTTTACGGAGGCATTTTCCTCTACCCAGCAAATGTGAAGAGTCCCAAAGGAAAGGTATAGTGAGAGATGACAAGCTTTTTTCATTTTTTCATATAGACGTTAAAGCAGCTGATCATTATTATGCTTTTACTCTACTTTTATTGTAACTGTGTCACACCCTGAAAAGTCCACAGAATTTTGCCTTCTAGCTACGTCAACAGGACATTGGAGTAAAATCAACATTGGCCTGAGATTTGCTTGCGAAATACCTTACACAATGTCTCATTGTTGGTCAGCTGACTCCAAAGGCAGAGAAATCTGATTTATCTGCATACTTGTTTATCATTACTGAGATTATTGTATTTACACATAGACATATATTTGTGTGTGTGTGTGTGTGTGTGTGCGTGTGTGTGTGTGTGTGTGTATTATAAAAGTAATTATAAATATAAATTTAATTTTTTGTGCCATAGCTCAGACTATTGTACGAGTGCAACCCCATGGCCTTCATCATAGAGCAGGCAGGTGGAATGGCCACCACAGGGAGTATGAACATACTGGACATCCAGCCTGAGAGCATCCACGAGAGAGCCCCAGTGGTCCTGGGATCCCCAGATGATGTTCAGGAATACATCTCCATTTACCAGAAACATCACAAGTGACCAAATCCTGAAACTAAAAGCCTACAAAGAGACCAAACTTCAAATTCCAATCATTCTTATATGAGTTAAAGTCTAAAAATTCTCATTACAAATAATCAACACAAAAGTGTCCTGTATGTTCTGTTTGTTGCAAACCAAAAAATGAACCCTTGAACGTAACAGTGCAATACAAATACTTCAGAAGGTAACACTGTAACATTTACAGTCAGTGAATAATGTTTACACAAAGACTTACTTTGTATGACATTCACAAATCTGTGATTTAGTAATACTATAGCACCTCTTGATGTGTTACTGATACAGCATGAAGTTGACCTCAACCATATATTTTATATCAATGCAATAAGAATGAAGTGCCTTTTCCAAATGTTTTTTTACTGAATGGGAAAATAATAAACTCACTGTGCCAAAGAATCATATATTTGTTACCTTGTGACAGAGTTTTTAGACCACAATGAGCCAATAATTTGCATAACAGTTCATGTTAAATCTGTTTATCACATATATACTGATCAGCTATACGATAAACACCACCAAAGCAGCTATGACCAGTCAAGATATAGACTCAACTATGGCACCAACAACAATAGCAACAGGTTATTTTGTGGATAGTCCATGGGATCAGACTAGATGAGCTAGCCCACTAAACCACTGCATACCTGGAACACCACATAAGGCCTGCTGTTTTGGAAATGCTGTGACTCAGTCATCTAGCCATCACAACTTGGCCCTTGTCAAAGTAACTCAATTCCTTACACTTGCCCATTTTTGTAACACATTAATAAATGACTGTTCATTTTCTGGCTAATATATCCCACCCTTAGACAGGTGCCATTGTATCAACTTAATTAATACAATGTTCTTAGGTAGTTGGGGTAAGAGCACAGGATCAGAGTGGAGGGTCATCTATGGTCACCCCTGGAGCAGAGAGAGTTAAAGGCCTTGCTGAAAGGCCCAACACACCTTCGAAGTGATGGGGCAGACCTTCTGATCCGTTAACCATAGCCTTAACTATTAAGCCACCACTGCCACTAAGCAATATGAGCGTATTACAACAGTACAGACAGATTACAGCAAGATCCTTTACTGTTATGTACAGATCTGAGAGTGGAACTTTACGTTCTCTGCACACACAAAAAAAACTCTTTAAAAAAAAACTTGTAAAAATTAGGATGCATAATAAAGTAAAACAAATCCAACTGTCCTTAAAATTATATTCCTACCATTGCCAGACTGAAGCTTGTGAATACACAGGTAATTGTCTGCAACGTTAATTATCACCTAGGCTTATTTCAGTGAGCAGCCCCTACTTTGTGGTTTACTAGTCTCAAGTTCACAAGTTGCTCTTTTGTCACTTGATACCTCTCACAAATATAGCCCTTGACTTTTACCCGTGTCCTGCATATGTTTAAATTCAACTCCAGACTAGACTGCAGTTTCTCTTCCATTCTTAACTTGGGTCAAAAATACGAATAACAGCAACATGTCGGATCAGTCTGCTTTCGACACAGATGTGTGGACTCTCACGCGGTTTGTCATGGAGACAGGGAGACAAGCTAAGGGTGCGACTGGAGAACTTACCCAGCTTATCAACTCCATACTAACAGCCATCAAAGCTATTTCATCTGCTGTGAGGAAAGCTGGACTCGCTCACCTGTAAGTCCTGGTTAGATGTTTTGTGACTGGAAAGGAGGAATGGGACAGGGGATGATGTCGATTTTATGCTAAAGGTGTGGTTCAGGGAAAAATCCTACTTCAAATGTAGTCAATCAAACAAGATGCTCATGCATGCTTAAATCATTATACACCTACAATAAAGGGGAGCATTTGGCTAGGCAACAGGTTAGCATTTTTGCCTCCAAAATAAAATGTTTAAAATACCTTGAAGTGTTAAGTTTTAGATTTATTTAAAAATGTAGTTTATGACTGCTTTTTTGTGCAAATCTATAAAGTAGTGGTTTGTAATGGTGACAGCTCCATTAAAGAATTTAAAGGATGCAAGAGAGGTGTGCATTTTTTTCTAACAAGCACCGTACACCAATCAGCCAAAACATTAGTAGCTTCTTAACACCTCTGATCCATTGTGGAATGGACTCTGCAAGACCTCATAACATTAAAACCACCTGTGACAGCTTTTGACTCAGCTTTTTTTTGGTATGGACTCCATAAGACCTCTGAAGGTGTGCTGTGGTATCTGGCACCAAGATCTGTTAACAACAGATCTGTCTTTGGATTGTCTGTGGGATCAGACCAGACAAGCTAGCTTTCACCCCCTCAGTCACATTAGTGAGTCTTGGGCACCCATGACCCTGTCACCAGTTTAGTGGTTGTCCTTCCTTGTACCACTTTAGGTAGGTACTAACCACTGCATACTGGAAACACCCCACAAGACCTGCTGTTTTGTAAATGTTCCAACTCAATCGTCTAGGCATAACAATTTCCTTGCCAAAGTCACTCAGATCGTTAGACTTGCCCATTTCTTTCTGCTTCCAACTCATCAACGTCAAGAACAGACTATTCATTTGCTGACTAATATATCCCGCCTCTTTGACAGTTGACATGGTTGTGCCCCTAGGGAACTGGTCTTGTGGCCAGAAGGTCCCAGGTTTAATCCATGCAATGGATAAGACACGACCAAAGTGCCCTTGAGCAAGGCACCTGTTCCCCAGGCGCCATGGTTTGGGACTGCCCCCCACTCCGGGCATGTATGTATGTGTTTCACTGCATGGATTGGTTAACTGTGGAGGTCACATTCCTCTGTGTACAAGTATAGTAGGCAAATAGTTCACTGATAATCTATGTTATTTATTTATTAACCTGTCAGTGATTGTGTGGTTTTAATGTTATGGCTGATGGTTGTATAAGATGTATGCAAAATAAAAATGAGCTACCTTTTGTATATTCTTGCCAGGAATTTAAATTGTGCTTCTAGCAGATGTATTAGATTTATTTGCCAATCTTAGATCATGTCAGCCTGTATTTTACCTTGTATTCACTAAATCTGACAGCCACAGTGCTGTCTGTGCTGTGCCCCTCGACAAGAAACCCATCTATTTTCACAGTTCTGTGATAAGGAGGAGACAAGGATAACACCTACCACAGCCAAACAAGCTGTAGTGTCTGTGAAGAAAATCAGAACATTTCTAAGGTGCCAAAAGATGTGCTGCAGAGTTACCGAATGTGAATGCACCTTACAAAAAAAAAAATAGCACAAGTGAGAACATTTCTTCAGCCTTGATTCTCTTTATTATGCATTAGTCCTTGTGGATCTGCTGTTTGCAGAGAAAAATATTAAAGAATCAAAGTTTAATCTAGATGCAAGTAGCAGGTCACCATTGAGGCACAGCATCAAATATTCATTAACATACAACAATCAGCCATAACATTAAAACCACTGACAGCTGACATGTATAACATTGATTATCTCATTACAGGCAGCAAGTGAGCAGTCACTTCTCACTTCTTTCAAGTTGATGTGTTGGAAACGGAAAAAAATGGGCAGGTGTAAGCAAGTGATCAAAAAGTGGTAGTTAGATAAATGGGTCCAAGCATATGTAAAATAGCAGGTCTAATGGGGGTTTCCCAGTATACAGTGTTTAGTACCTACCAAAAGTGGTTTAATTGTGCAGTGGTGACAGGGTCATGGTCCCCAAAAGCTCATGACCTATCACCGCCCACCCCACCCACATATTGCTGTATTTAATCATTTTAAAAATAGCAACATAGCCTTTTTATTTGACCCACTGTATGATACATGAGACCTATGACCCTTGTAACTGAGAAACTACTTAAAGGCACAATTATTTATGATGATTGTGGAAGTAGTTATCCTGTTTAAGGTCACAGTGGATGACAGTGGACCCTATCCCAGGAACAAAGTGATTAGGGGAAAGAATACACACTGGATGGAATTCCAGTCCATATCATAAACACACACATTTACCCCTAAAGGCAAGTTAGTGTAACCTGTCCACCAATTCTTGTTGTTTGGAGGTTGAAGAAAACCATAGAACACCGAGTCTCATTAAATAAAGTAAAAGAAAAAAGTATCCCTACACATCCCTTATATCCTTTACTCTATCCCTCTCCATCCATGTATCAAACTCAGTATGATACATTACACTGCAGATCTAATGTTATTTCTGTATTTTCATTGTGCTGTTGGTGTGTAGGTTGGTGTGGTACAGTGGTAACATCATTGGTTCCCATGTGAGAGACCTGGGTTTGATTCCAGGTCTGGGCAGCCTGTCTGTGCTATACCAATAAGGGTCCTTGGGCAAGACTAACATTACATTGACCTACATGTAATACCAATAACCTTGTAAGTCGCTCTGGATAAGAGCGTCTGCCAAAAGCTGTGAATGTAATTGTTACATTGTTTTTGTCAGTGTCAGCAACTGCCAAGTTAAAATTCCTTATAAAGTCTTTCTTGGCTGATTAAACTAATCCTGACTCTTAGGATTTCAAAGACACTCATGTGTCCTTTCTGTATATCTGTGTGTTTCAGTCAGGGTATTGCTGGGCATGTTAACGTCACCGGCGATGAAGTGAAAAAGTTGGATATGCTGTCCAATGATCTTGTCATCAACATGCTTCAGGCCTCTTACAGCACCTGTGTCCTTGTCTCTGAGGAGAACAAAGATGCCATTATTACCCCCGTAGACAAACGGGTAAGTTCTCCTGTGTGTAAGAACGACTAAATTCGTATTATTATTTTAAATTTCCCTCTCATTTTAAAATGAAATGTAACTGACTGTTTGCTGTGCATGTGACAATGAGCACTTGAAACCTCTGTGAAAATACATTAATTAATAAATAAATAAACAAGGATAGGCCTTTTAATGCAGCTAAACATATTTAGAAATGTGTTAACAGTAAAATAATGTCGAGTTATGATTTTATGATTTGGTGACATCTACTGTTACAAAAAAGAACAGCATTTAAATAGTTTTTTTTTATGTTTGTTAACTAAAGCTGTATGATTAATAGTTGAAGTTTCAGCACAAGTGGTGTATATGATGTCCATTGCATACTCCGCTCCACATTGCAGGGTAAATATGTGGTGTGTTTTGATCCACTGGATGGCTCCTCCAACATCGACTGCTTGGCACCTATAGGCACCATCTTTGCCATCTACAAAAGGGTGAGTTACAGCCAATTGTACAAAAGTACAGTAACAGAACATAATATCGATTATGGACAAACTCTACCTTGACTTAGTTATCTAAACTTTCTAATATCAGTACATATGTCCTGTCCCTGTGACGTTTCTTTATATGTGGTCTGGTGCTTGCACACATAGGAATGTGACCTCCGCATTTAACCCATTCATGCAGTGACACACACACACCAGTGAACACTAGGAGGCAGTGAACACACTTGCCTGAAGTGGGATGCTGGTGGAGTGTGTGTGTGTGTGTGTTGGGATTAGATGGCAGCCCCAAACCACAGGGCCTGAGGAGCAGTTGGGGAAGAAGACAGGTGCCGTACTCAAGGGCACTTCAGTTTTGTCTTGCCTTGCATGGGGAATGAATGTGCGACCATCCGGTCATGAGACTGGTTCCCTAACCTCTAGGCCACAACTGCCCCATTGATGTGTTATCAGAGAAATTGTGTACCTTGCTGTTATGCTATTAAGAAAAACCTGACAACTATCCTTCTGGAAACCTTCTGATAACTCCATTAATTTAAACACATATCGGATCAGATTATGTTCCCAAATTCCAAACTGCAAGGAAAAACTCATACCAACATATTCATATTACAGACTAATTACAGATTCAGGCCAGCCTTTGCCACAACACAAACTTTAATCCCTCCTGGAATGCTGACATACACATCCTAAATGGTTTGTCATGGGATTTATGATTAAGGTTCAGCGCAGATTGTGGAAGATGCTTGCCGATTGGGAAAGCTGCTCCCATTTTTAGGGCCAACACAGTTGATCACATGCACATTTTGATCTGTCAAAGGTACAGAATAAAAGCCTTTTATTTGTCACATATACATTACTTGGTCAGCCATTGTACAGAGAGCCTGTGGCGGAGAGAGTGAAGGACTGCTTAAGGGTCTATCAGTGATATCTTGGCAGTGATGAGACCTGAACCCTCATCCCTCTGATCACCAACTTGTAGTCTTAATGTACTGTTTAAAGGATTTTACTAGAATATGAGGGCACTGTCCGGAAAGAGCATTTGCACCATAAAGTGCACATGTCATGTCAAATTGCCACAGATGTAACAGCAATGGCTGTTGTACAAAATGTAATATTTGTTATACAGCCATAAAACTATATCACTAGATATGTTTGTATTCCATTAAAGGGCTGTCAGTACTGTTATGGATACTCCTCTGTGCTGAAGCAATTGGCAGCTGAAGTCATGGGTTGAATGAATTCTTTGGCTTCCACGAAACAAAAATCCGTCCAGATGTAGGAAATATGGGGATAAATCATCTGCACGCACTGGATTGGATACAGAAATTTTTTAAGTGGCAGCCGTGCCATAAATTCCAGATTTGTGAAGCTAAAACATTTGTCTTTAAGATTCTGCGGTTGTGTTTCTGAATGTACTTTTAGGGCATTTAGCCATTCTGTGGTGAAGCGGTTCTTGGCTATTTTATTTTAAAGGTTAATGTGTAACTGACACATTTTGATTAATGGTATTTGTCCGTGTTTGACATACACTGTCATGAGTCTATGAAACAGTAAATTCATTTCAGTAAATAACATGGTGGAACAGTGCTGCAGAATGTATAGTTTCCAACTCACAGCTCTAGAGAAACTGGTTCCTGGTTCGATTCTGAACTCAGGTTTCTGTGTGTGATGTGTATATAGTTTTTTCATGCACTCCCTGTATACGTATATATATATATATATATATATATATGTTTCCTCTGAATTCTGGTTTCTTCCCAGCTTGCAAACATATCCCATTTGGTAGAGTGACTACACTAACTTACACCTACTCATGAATGTGTGTATGCTCATGTGTACGGGGGTCTTGTTATGGTTCGTGTCCCATCCAGTGTGTATGCCCATCTGGCACCTTGTGTTCTTGGGACAGACTTGCGAAACATGGGTGACTGAACTATTTGACCTCTATGTAATAGGTTAGTTGCTTCGTGTTACTTTGAAATAAGAGTGCCATCATCATGCCTCTTTTGCCAAATGCATGCTGTTATTCGGGGGTCACCCTAAAAAGTTATGTGTGCAGTAGTTTGTTTGTAATTGTGGTTTAGTTGCTTTAAAGTTCCTGTTATTTTGGTCCAAATTCACACCACAACACATTTGCATATGTTAACAATGCAATTTAAAAATGTGTTAAAATAAGTAAAGTGTATAAATTCTGCGATACTTGTATACTACCAATGATGTTCACTAGGTGGTGCTGTAACACATGAGGTGTAATTGATAGGTGCACCAGAGAAATTCACACCAACCTGCACTATTGTATACATGCATGTAAATGAACATACAGCCAACAGATCATCTACATTCTATGATCTCATATAAAGAAATTTTCACTGGGGGTCAATCCATATGGGTCAATGTCAAACTAATCGACTTCATTTACATTATGTTCGTCTCACAGGTATCAGAAGGTGAACCCACTGAGAAGGATGCTTTCCAGCCAGGCAATCAGATAGTGTGTGCCGGTTATGCGCTGTACGGCAGTGCCACTGTAGTGGCTCTCAGTACTGGAGATGGACTCAGCTTCTTCATGTTAGATCCTGTGAGTACCAGCAAGACAATTGTGGCATTTATTTCAAATTAGAAAATACCTAAAGCTATCCTCCCCACTCACTGAGTCACATGTTATCTTACAAGAGAAAAACAGGCAATTTTTTTCTTCACTATTCAGATCTTCTTATATAACAGATTCCTAAACATAAAAGTTTCAGATAATAACATTAATTATCGCATTATATTGGCACCTTTTTCAGGGTGGGATATATCGGGAAGTGAACAAAATTGATGTGCTGGAAGCAGGAAAAAATGGGCAAGCATAAGGCTCTAAGTTGCTTGGACATAGACCAAACTGTGATGTTTAGATGAATGGACCAGAGCAGTCTCCAAAACAGCAGATCTTGTAGGGTGTTCCCAGTATATAGAGGTTAATAGCTACCAAAGGTTGTCCAAGAAAGGATAACCTCTATACCGGTGGCAGGGTCATGGGTGTCCAAGGCTCACTGACGTGCATAGGGGTGAAAACCGTCTTGTCCAATCCAACAGAAGATCCACAGAATCATCTTTTGTTAATGTCTTGATGCAGGATAACACAGCACACCCTTTCATAGGCTGATTTTATATACTTGTATGCCTATGTTGAGTTGTATATTAATAATCACACATCCTTTAGTAACTGTCAGAGTAATAATATTGGACCATATTGTCCTGTTTTTCCACGTTGGATGTTTTCACAGGTACTTCAATGTTTTCGTATTTCAGAATCAGGTCAGTTTTTTTCAAGTCAGCACCTTTATAGGGTTACAGAGATAAGCTAATCATGTGGTCCTCCAACCAATCAGGACAAGTTTCTGGTCTCTGTCCACCTGTTAAAACTGTCAGTTATTGTAGCCTAGACAATGTATTGGTGGTGTGTTTTTGGAAAGGACACTTTAGTTTGCTAGCTTTACTAGCAAGCTTTGCTAGCTTTAAAGTCACATACCACACACTGTCTGTCTTTTACTTTCTATCTAAAATTTTTCACTTCTCATTGAATTGGGTAGTTTCAGAGGATAGTACTGAATATGTACGGTTATCCCAAAATGTACGCTCACTTCCTCATACACTCTCACAAGTTGTTTGCACCAGTTTCCAGTAACAATGTGTGTACAGGCATTATCATGTGCTGTTTGTCTGTAGGCCATAGGTGAGTTCATCCTGACAGAAAGAAATGTGAAGATCAAGAAGAAGGGGAAGACCTACAGCATAAATGAAGGCTATGCCAAGTACTTCGATCCTGCAGTGATTGAGTATATAAAACACAAGAAGTTTCCTGAGGTAGGACTAAAATTTGGGCCAGATTTCTTGATGTTCATGTTCTCTACCCTTCCCCTTCTCCATTGTGAACAAGGTCCTTTAGTTCGATTTAGATTTACATTTGGGCAGCCATAGTCTTGCGGTTAAGGAGCCATCCTTGTGACCAGGGAAGGAGCCCGGTTTCATCCTTGTAACCAACATGCGGCAACTGAAGTGCCTCTGAGCAAGGCACCAAACCTCTGACTGTTCTTTCGGTGCCATGAATATGGGCTGCTCCCCTGCTCTAGGCAGGTGTGTTCACTGCCCCCTAGTGTTCACTAGTGTGTGTGTTTCACTGCATGGACGGGTTAAATGCAGAGGTCAAATTCCTCTGTGTACTAAGCACTCACAATTTGAGATATATGGAATAAAACAAGACTAGGTGCAAGATTTAAATAACATGAAAAAAGTAGAGATACAGAATAATAATCACAACAAGCATACAACTACAGTGCGTACATGGATGGTGAGCCATGTATAATAAAGAGTAAGGAGTGAATAAAGCAAAAAAATTTGAAGGTTTCTTCCAAAATACCCCAAATAATTTTATCTGTAAAAATAGAGACACCACAAATTTCTGTGTGATTCTCCTGATGCCAGGTGTGTGTACAGATGTGAAGACCTGGACGTCATGTGGCAAGGAGGGAAATTACTGACTTACTTTACAATGACAAGACAATTTTATTAGTTAATATCAGCGAAAAATATGATCTCTATTTTTAAAAAATATTTTTTGTTTTTAAGAGAAGGGGTCATTATTATTTATACATATATATTATTTATGTCCATAATGTCCAATATAAACATTAATGTCTATTCACAAATCTGTGTCTTTGACCCAGATAACTAGTGGATGTGTGAAAACATTTTCCTCTCTGGCTGACAGTTTCCTGCATCAGCTGACACCTCAGTCAGCACCGATACACCATCTGAGATTGCTGATGTGAAGTTTAGCCTACAGGTTGCAACATGTCAACTGCATCCATATGGAATTGATAAGACTCAGCAGCACAAGCAGACGACTCACATGATGATACAAGCTCCAAAAAAGCTGAATGTGGCTGTTTTACAGTTTACCAGCTTCCACCTCATGAAATTGAGGGTTATTAATGATTAATGAGTACTGCTCGATTACATGTAAACTTTATTAGCCTCTGTGACTTTACAACTTATTCGGCATTAAGCCACAGTTGGAATCGTTGCTCTATATATGTCCAGTTATTTCCATCTATTAGTCTGCATACATTACACAAATAGATTCTAATATATAATATTTTAACCACTGTTGTTGCAGCTTGTTTCCCTGATCACAGTAACCTTAGACGTCAGTATTTATGTGTGTGTCTGTGTGTGTGTGTGTATGTGGGTGGGTGTGTTTGTGACATGTTCGCACAAATCAACATATTTCTCTGCCACCTCATTTCAGTTCTAACATGACTAAGGGGCACCTGACTTCCCACACTCACACACTGAACTAAAAAAACATTAGGTTGCTAAGTATTCTTTTACGATCTGCTATTTGCTTGAAGACTATCAGTGTTTCAATGTTCACAGTCTGTAAATTCAGTTATATAAACCACACGTTTGGCCACGAGCTCACTCTTTTATTGAATATCTGCACTGTAACAGTAATTAAACAACTCTGTCTAATTGTCTGATAATAATTCCCACCCTATCTGATCAACCTCATATGCCCTTATTTATAACAAATAACAACAATCCTTACATTTCACCGTGAATTAATCCAGTTATTTGTTTTCCTAAAATCACATGATCAGTGGGAAGTTGCATCATCCAAAATTCCATGAAGATCACGGGAATGGACGGTTATGTTGAAAGTACAACTAATTTATAGACAGAAAGTAAATGCTTAATACTCATGATCGTATACTCATCTTAAGCGTACTCATTAGCTGTGTTACTTTTAGTTATGTTATTAATTTAACCGCATGTTACTTATTGTTAGCAGCCAGTAGCAACAAAAAAAAACAAGTTGCCACAGACTGGTTAACACATTAATAGTTAAATACCTGTTTTCTTAGATTGTTAGATGTTAAAAATTAATTGCTTTCATTATAAAATCATCATCACAGCTATATACTGATATGTAATTATAACACTACACATTATTATGGTGGTGACCATATATCAGTATGAATGTACTCTGTGATACAGAACACTGAAATAAAGCCGTCAACATTATGATGGAACTATATAAATCTTCAAATAATATTTCCAACTTTGTTGCTTGGAATATGCTACATGTCAGACAACTAAGGCTATAGTACATTGTTCGATAAACAAAACTCTGAGCTAACTCTAATACTTGGTTGCCTTATTCATTGTTGTATTTAACATATACCACACAAATTATAATGAACCATATAATTCCATGTGGCAATCATAGATGTCTTTAGATATATCATCCTAGAAAATATGAAGTTAAAGCAGATACTCTGATGTACCAAAACAACTGTTGATGTGGTTGTGTTATACAGGAATAGCCACATTTCACTTCCTCAAGAGAATCCTGTGTAAAAATGAAACAGGCTAAAATTGTCACAGACTTGCAGATGACACAAATTATATAAAATCTGCAAATTCATGAATTGTCATCTTGGAAACTTATTTTCGACATAGCAGCAGTCACATGTTGCAGCCCTGACATTGCATTTTTAGAATGTGCTACTATGACTATGTGTAATGTTGCAATAAACCTAAGATGCACTGAGAAATGTGTTTTACAGCAATAAATGATGGAAATATCTTATGTTTGTGTCTTGCAGGATGGCAGTGCTCCATATGGTGCAAGATACGTGGGCTCAATGGTTTCAGATGTGCATCGCACCATTGCTTATGGGGGAATCTTCTTGTACCCTGCCAATGAGAAGAGCCCTAAAGGAAAGGTGCGTTATTTAGCATTGCTACTTATTTACAACCCTTGCAAGGGAAAGCTAACAAGTGCATTAAAGTTTCTGTACTGAAACATCTGAAGGCCACACACTACATCATAAAAAAAAAAGAATAGAAACAGGATGTGCTCGTTTCTGCATTCTGTTCAATCAACAGAAAGGAACTTGCTGTGTCGCTTGGTACAAACACCAATTTACATGACAAGCCAGGCAGAACACGGAACATCAGCTGATGATTTGCTCCATGTTGTAGTAGCTATGTACGAATTTTAATACAGCTACCCCGATAGAAAATATATGCTTGCCCAATTCTGATCTACATGTGTTCTGGCCAACATATTCCACTGGAATGATGGTGACACAACTAATTGTCAGAGTCAAACAGTATTTTAGAATAGAACTTACACCTGGGTCGATTTCGATCCAAAACTGAAATGTCACATAACCACTAGTTACCTTAGGTTTATTAGGTGAATTTTTGGTACAGGTTCTAAATAGAAGACCCCAGATTTTGGCCCACTGTATTGCCAAAAACCTCAAAAAAGATCTTTGGGGATCTAGAACAGAACAGCAATAGCTTAATACCTTCCCAGTGTCTCCGTCCTTGCAGTACATTGCTTCACATAAGCATTATTTAAAAAGTAAAGATGATGTCAACCACAGCCCCCCAATTTAAGAATTTAATTTCCACCATATTATATTATTATTATTGTCCTTAATGATTGCAAGTTCTGTAAAGGATTGTATGTTGCATTGTAGCAAAGTAAATTTGTGAAGGTTTAAAATATTTAGAGTCCCCTCTGAGTGTTTCAGAAAGACAAAGTCAATTCTTTTTTTTTTTTTTTTTTTTGTTATACACTGAAGACATTCGGGTTTGAGATAAAAAAGACTTATAAAATTAAAAGAATATCATATAATATATTTGTATTTCAGCTGTTATTACTTGATGTTTGCAGCTTTTGTTGAAACTCCCCATTTTTCAAGTGACCAAAAATATTGGAACATTTGACTGTAATGGTTTCTTGTTGCCTAGGTGACAGATCTGAATGTTTGTTTTTGGTCTGAGCTTTGGGTTGGTTTTACCTGCAAAGACTGCATTTGTTGTTAAAAAGAATAAACCAACATGAAGACCAGAGAGCTGTGTATAGGATAAAACAAGCCATTTTAAAGCTGAGAAAATCGTGAAAATCAATCAGGGCATTGCACAAGTATTCTGCATAGTCATTGCAACAATTCGGAATCCAGTGGTTTACAAAGGTTAATGAGGGAATCAGAACCTAAAAACATTAGTCAATAATCATCACTCAGGTATCACATTCTGTTTTCTAAAGAGAACTTTAGAGACTGAGGGCAGACACACACACACACGCACACACACACTGTGTAGGACGTGTCATCTGCTTCTCTGGAAGCTGTGAAACTGCAGCAGTGATAAT
>JAOVVF010000028.1:8001755-8015168 GCA_028565595.1 Duopalatinus emarginatus
ATAGCAAAAAGAAAAGTATTGACCTTGCCATTCCAGTACTTTCGGAGGGGATTGTACTTGTCAGTATCTGCATTAATAGATTAATAGATTAAGGTGTCTTTGTGAAATGTGAATATTTACCTTTCTGTTGAATGCTGAATCTGAGCTGTGTGCAGTGCTGTATTAAATCAGTCCATAGATTAGTTCACGTTTAGCACATCAGGATGTTTGCATTCTGACTAAAAAAACAGTATAAGGATAGATGAGATCTCGCAATATGGGTGATGTGTTTCGTAATAAGTCAATGAACAGTGGCTGGAACAAACACAGTTGGACCTGCCTGTTATCTGTGACCCAGATCAGCTCCTGTCAGCAAGTACAGGCAGTCTTTTCTAGTATCATGTTGTTGTTAGAAAACCAGGGACATTAAACTTTCATTACAAAGGGGACTAAAAACCCAAATAATATTTATATAGCATGATACATCGTTTACTATGTTATCAATGCCAGGAACTGGGACAGGAATTTTGACTGGGGACATTAAAAACGCTCTCATGTACTAAAAAAGCTAGCAAGCAAATTAGCTGCTAGTTGACTAGCAGTAATAACTTTCTTCTTCTTTACTATTCATTACAGCATCATTCCCATATTCCTCAGTTCTACAGCTTTGTTCTCCCATGATCCTCTAGTCAGGGTTAAGTTAAGGTTAGGATCCTGGGATCTTTGACCCTGGGAACATAGATATGCTACCTCTAGCTAGCATAAATAGAGTTGATGTGGTCGCTGATTACCACTCCCATAATACAGTTCTTAAAATCTACATACTATATCAGGCATATCATTAGAAATTATCCCTAATGCTCACTGAATCAATACTAAATGTAAATTTAGGTCTGCGTCAATAAATTTGGTTTAGACACCTGTTTGAATTAGCAATCAAAATGGCTTACTATATAAATATCACTTTATAGTAGAAGACTATTTAAAGTCAGGTCTCAAAGCTTAGCATGTATTTTTGAAGGAAGTGAAAATATGGTTAAAAGATAAGTGTCTAAAGTTGACTTCCTTCCTGTGTCCCTCTGTATGTAGCTGCGGTTGCTGTATGAGTGTAACCCCATTGCCTTCCTGGTGGAGCAGGCTGGAGGATTAGCCACCACAGGCACACAGCGAGTCCTGGATGTGAAGCCTGAAGCTGTGCATCAGAGAGTTCCTTTTGTAGTGGGTTCTCCGGATGATGTGGAGGAATACCTGTCCTTTGTCAAAAAATATCAGAAATAGTTTTTGCATATAGATATTGGATCTGTTCTCTACTATCTGTCTACTCAGCAGTTTGGCTACATTTAGCATTCTGCCAGTAAATAGGTGTGTAGTTGTTGAACATGTGACGCTGGTCATACCAGGAAATTATAATTATCTTAATTTACAGTCAGAAAAGCCACACATTCTTACAACCTTGACTTTATTTCATTAATTGTAAACTTCAGAGTGTATGTTTAATTTTTTGACAAGTTTTTTTTTTTTTAGTTTGTTCACTTTTTGATAATCAATATTCAGTCATGTAACTCAACTTGCAGTGTTCCCTTCCCTGCCCTTTATTTGTTGTGGTCAACATTTGCATTACGTACCAAGCTTATCGAGAGGTTTTCCCCATCAACACTCAATCATTTTGTCCACTCTGGCTACTCTGGCTCTGTATAGTAGGTGCTGTATACACCATATGCTGCAAGGTCAAATAAACTTATAAGTATGCTGTACACAGCAGTACACTATAAAACAGCCTAGAACTGTTTAGTGTCCACTTTAGCAGATTAATATCCATCTAGCCATTTATTTAAATGAAAACCTTCACAAGCTTCCCAATCTGTAGTAAAGCATTGAAACTATAATTTAGAAAGTAAAGTAGTGTACAAGCTTGGCTTGTACTGGAGGCAGTTTACTTAAAATAATAAACTACTAAATCCAAAAACTGAAGATTAACAGTCCTTAATTCTGGTCAACAGCACCAATTGGGTGAGGGTCATTTCCCCCCCCCCCCACTCAGAGACAGGACACTCATGTTCCCTGGTGTCCCCAAAAACACAGAACAAGTGAGACCAATGAGCAAACAATCTCCACCATGCACTTAGTGTCAGTATATTGTTTAATTGAAAACACCCCAATTACAGGAAACAAAACTGAAATGTGCAAATGATGTAAATAAAACTGAACATTGCCTGTTGCACATGGACTTATAGATTGTGTGCAAGATCATAAAACTAGGGGGAGGAAAAAAAAAAAATGCATTTACATTTTGGCAAGCAACATCAACTTATATTTACATAAAGCAATAAAATAAAAACCTACTTAAAACAAACAGCATTAAAATCTTTAAAACAACAGTGTTCCATGTAAAACCAGTCGCCTGTACAGTCCTGTTCTACGGGCCTTTGTTCACACTAATAATTTGGGCTGAATACTTTCCCTTTCAAATCAGAATTAACTAGTGCTTCACTGCACCGTTGCTGCAGGTCACACTGGTGAAGACACTCCATGGTAGTGAATGACAATAGATTGATGCCAGGCCTTCTGAAAGCCTTGCCAGAGGTTTTTCCCCCTAGACCAATGGATAGCTAGCTGCTGTAGCAATGCCACAGTGGTTGTGTCGATCCTTAGCCATGTAGATGTACCCCTTGTCACCCCAATTTTCACTCCAGCTGTAAAACAGAAAAAAAAAAAGAACATTAGGAATTGGGTGCTTGTAGAAGGTGGGGGGGCAGTTACTGGATACATAGCTACAATCTGATCACCTGCTCACTTTCTTTCCCATATTCATTTAAGCATCTTGCGATGCCCCCCCCCCCCATCAACAATTCTTAAATACCCTCAATACAGCAAGTTACCCCCCATTGTTGCATGACCTGCAACTTGACTCGTACCTGTTCTTGACAATCCAGTACTTCTTCCCATCTACATTTTCAGCCTCGTAGCCATAGCCAACCACCAGAACGCCATGGTCCAATTCCTCACTGCTGCATTCTTTCTCGAAGTAAATACCTAAGGACAAGAGACAATAGATGACCGTTACTTAATTATGTTGTGGCAACCAGAAAACAAACCACTGATTTAACAAGCAGGGCATTGAGCTACGAGTGTAGTACTACCTTCTATAGCCAGACCAATATACATAATAGCTAGTGCAAACAAAATAAGCTGGAGCCAATAGCAGTAAATAGACCATAATTCCCACCTGAATGGTAGAACTGGAAAGACTCGTGTCCAGCATCAATGGCCACAGATACAGGACCAACTGCAGCCACAGCCTTCATCAGAGCATGCTCTTTACCACTGGGGACATCCACAAATCCAGTGTCATTACCTGCACTATATTTGGGGTCGTAGTGGCAAGGCTGGTCATCCTGAAAACATTGGACAAAACAATTAACATATGCTCATTTTTTGGCAGGTTAAAACACATTTAACAAGTGTTTTGTTTTAGTTTAATTTGGAGCAAGTAACAACTTACAGTTCCAAGGTAGGGGTAGAACTCCTCAGTGTCCAGACCACTGTTGTCCAGGATGTACTGGAAGGCCTGGTCCATGAGTCCACCATTACATCCCTCATTGCCTTCAGGACGGGAGCAGTCGACCAGGTTCTGCTCACTCAGAGACACCAATTTGCCAGTCTTTCTGAACATCTGACCTTCCATGGCACCAGTAGTGCTGAAGGCCCAGCAGGAACCACACTGACCCTAAAAGAATAAGGATAATCATTTCAGTATTTTTTTTTTTTTTTTTTAAACTTTAGGCATAAGGTAGACTATGCATGTAAAACTGGGGTAAAGGCCATTGGAACTCTGATTTGACTAACAAAAACAAAATGTCACATGACCCTTTTCCCCTCCCCAGAGTTGCCTATAGCGGTTACATCCAACTCCTCCCCTTATACTAAAGCAGTGCAACCAGTTTTATCCCCACAGGAATCTTAAAACCAGAACAACTGAAAGGGCCCTTTTTCTTACACAGTGCACAACATGTTGCTGAACGGTCACATGAATTTTCACATTTTGTAAACATCCATGTTTAATCAGCCCCAATATTTTACTGCAATTGCAACCAATTTGTTTGTCTAGCTTTCCCACGACCTATGAGGTTGTGAAGGCCATCATTGATCAAGATGAAATGCATTCATATGCAGAACAAAAGTTATTTCTTAAGAACGAAAAACTGTGGTCATAAAACATACAAGTTGTCTTTAAGACTACAAGAGCATGATCCCTTACCTGGTCTTTGACAGGGGTAACGTATCCCTTCTCTCTCCAGTCCAGCTTGCTTGGGGCCTCCAGGAAGTTGGGCTCCATAAAAGAAGATCCCTTGACCTTCCTTACCTTCTTATGCATGTAGCCATTCATGACCTGCCTGAATTCCTCATGTGTCTACAGACAGAAATTGTAAAAGTTTGTACATGCTCCAACTTATTTTTTTTTTTTTTACAATTTGTTATGCCAGTAAGGCAAAAGTGCAAGAGTAACATGCAACCAAGTTTATATGTTCACATGCATAAGTGCAAAAAAGGTAACCAAACGCATGTAATTTTATTTTACTATAGCTAGTGTAGAAGCTAGCTCCACCACATAAGCATCTCAACTACACAGAAGCGTGTTGGCAATTCAGGGCCATGTGTTACGTCTTAACTTACACAAAAACAGCTAATCTTCAACAAATCAATATGCATTAGTCATAAAGAGAGCAACATTTCTACATCATATTGTCTAACTAAGGAGAACGTCAACAGCTATTGAAATTTATAAGTAACATTTAGACAAGCTGTGAACTACTGTGCAGAGGACTTGACCTCTGCATTTAACGCCTCTATGCAATGAAACACAAACTACAACACTAGGGGGCAGTGAGCACACATGCCCAGAGCAGTATGCAACCCATTTTGAGGGTTAGGTGTCTGGCTCAAAAACACTTTAGTCAAGTCTTCCAGTTGCCTGACCACAAAGTACTTTTCGAGGTCAGTTTTATGAACATACTCACCATGTCACCAAAGTGATTCATTGCCAGGCGGTAGGTGTGCTTCCCCATCGAGTGCTCCAGGTTATGCAGCTCAATCTTTTTCAGGTTCTTCTCCCAGACCATTCGCCTCCACCCTTCTTCTTTCTACAATAGGACAACACAATACCACATTTAAAAAAAAAAAAAAAAAAATTTTTTTTTTTTTTTTACACATATAAGACAGAGAGACAAGACTAACCTCATGATATTTTTTACTATGCCACTCCTTCCACTGCTGCCAGTGGCTGTCTAGTTCTCTGTCCAGACTGGGGGCAGCAGACACTGCACTGAGGCACACAGCCAGCACGGCCACACACAACCTCATGATGAAGAGCTGAAAAACACACATTTTTAAAAAGCCGGAAGATAACGAAGGCAGACGATACAGACAAGTATTTAATCATATGCACTCAGACTGGGGTTGTGTCACGCGCTGCTCTGCAGTACACGAGATAAGCGCTAACGAGATAAAAGCAAACCCCGATATCCTATAAATAATAATAATAATAATAATAAAAAAAAAAAAACAAGGATGGGTTCGTTTTCAGATGATACATGAGGTCTGTATGACAAACCAGTCTTGTAGAGGAGTTATTGTAACAGTATTTGAGCGTCTATCGTGTAAAAAGAAAAACAGGGCCGCGCTGTTGTTTTGTGGCCATCAGGATTCAGGATTCAGGATTCAGGATTCAGAGTCATGGAGCTTCCCGGAAAACGAAAACGAGACTGAAACCGAGGCACGGGAAATAAAGAACGCTATTGGAGAGAAATTATAGAGACTGGTAGCAACAAATAACCTTTATATCACTGCTTTAAAACGAGCCTCCTAAAACTAAAACTTCAGTCTGCTATAAACGATGCTATAAAGGCTAAAACCAGGCGATTCATAGCAACAAAAAAAAAAGGCACTCTGCTGTTTAACAAACTTAATAAACACTTCTACAGTCCACATACAGACTGCTTTCTTTATATATAAAAAAAAAATATATTTTTTTACAAATAGTTCTCTTACTACTATTAATGTAAACACAACAACAAGGACACATTCCAGCCTAAACATGAACAAAATAAAACAACAACCCACAATCTAGCACCAGTTTGTATATTTAAAGCCATTCTTACCTATTCTTGGATGGTCAAGTCCGAATAAAATGTGTCCTACTGAAAAACAACTGCAAGTTTATAAAGCCTGGCTTCAAAGACGCAATTCCACGCGTTCTTATTGGTCGAAACCTCTGACTCCGCCCCCTCCAGACATTAATCATCCAGCATGTGATCCGGAAGCACGTGATTCATTTCCCGGCTGATGGGATTTTGTGTTTGTGGTAATGTAGGTTAAGTGTGAGATACACGTTTTAAACAAGTTTCTGAAGAGTTCAGGGCGTTTGATCAGTGTGAATATTATCAGTTTAATCAGTGTGAAAATCCTATTAAAACCAGAATTTTACACAAAGACTTTGTTTTATTATGTCTTATAATATTTTAGTAGTGTATATGTAATTACATAAGTCCTTCAACTATTACTGCAACCCTGTAGTTCTATAGAATTAGTCATTTTTATACAACTACAGAACTGCAGCAATAGTTGGAGTAAATAATACATATTTATAAAATATTTATAAAACATGAAGTAAATAATAGTGGGTAAGAAAGTGCTGAGATCTCTGTATTTCTATCATTATATCTGTAACCGTGTACCAGTCTGACTTTATACATAAGTTTAACTAAACCAAGCAATATTGTAGGCAGTACAGCCCCATCCCTGAAATAAATAAAATAAAATATAATATATAAATATTTTTTTCAAATAAAAAATGTTTATATTTCTATGTATCGGTTAATCCATTATCTAGCAGCAGGACCAAATTATACAGACGTCTGTTCTGCAACTTAGAATTGTATCGTATTTCGAATGAATCAACTTTTGCATTTGATGACCATCATAATCAATATACCTGATAACACAAATGTCAAAGGTTAGAAACATCCACCATATGATGTTAAGTTAATAACCTAACAATGCCTGATGTAGTCTCGTTACCTGTTAAACCACTCACCTTAATCTCGTCCTAAGGCAGCCTCGTAATTTAGACTCAAGATTCCCAAAGAAGAGCCTCTGTCTTCTCTTGAATGGATGAGTAATTACCACAAGGTGAACTAGCATTAGGTCTGTAAGCCAGGTTTGCCACAATGCTTCAGAATGTGTTCTGATGGAAACGGATCATGCACCTAATTTTGTACATACACCTCATAACACTTATGAAGTATACTTTGAAAATGTTGTAGTAGGCAGTTTTAAGAGAGTCTAAATGTGTCAACAATGTAACTAATATTAGCTAACGATAGCTCTTCACAGCTTGAAATTCAAGTCAGCTGTTATATACACAACACAAACCACATAGGTGACTGTCCAGTGCCTCAACATGTTCTGTACCAGACATTAATTATTTGTAAATATATACACCCTGCATTTAGGATTAAAAAGGCTCCACTTAAGGAAAATTACAAGACTCCACCTAGAAGTGATTTAAAAGTAGGTGTGAATAAAAGGGTGTAAATATATTATATACTGACAATGAATTTATTAGTTCTTAGGTGAGAAAGTTTTATGTTGTCTGTTTTCTCTACAGTGCAGAGAATGGTTTGTGTATCAGAACCACATTTTTAAAAAACATTTAAACCAAAATTACAGACATCTAAAGAAATCTTCTGTGGCTTAGAATTTCAAGCTCTACACTTTTTCCAAGCACTTAAAGGCCATTATCCTACATCACAAGCACATCTGTTATCACAAATTATAAATCAATGGCCAAAAGGTTTACTGAGATCCACACCGAACAGCACATCTGATAACCAAAACAACATTTGCAAAATCACTGCTTTAGAAATGAACACTGGCAAAGTTTTATCCGGTAAACAATTTATTATAAAAATGTACTACACTGTTTTAAAGAAGTATTAAGGACATGGCATCCAGAGACATGCTTTAGGAATATAATATAAATAGAAGAAATGTTTTGTGCAAAGAGATGACTGTACAAAGTCTTTAATACACCCAGTTCATGTTCTCACTTATGAAGCCAGAGCTGTTTTCAAAAGAGGGAACGCATGAACCTCAACAAGTGACTGAAAACATAAAACAATGCTCAATAATACATAAAACTTGATCACAATATATAAAAATGTGCTTTCTAGGATAGCAAGTATGCACATTTCCCTTTTCTTGTTTTATTTTTAATTGATAAGAATTGATAAATGACATGATAAAAACTACAATGAGACCGTTTGGACGTTCACGTAGCTTCCTGACGTCCTTCTTTTACTTTATCTCTCGCACAAGAATCGTGAAAGAGACAAAATGTGAGACACCAAGACAAAGTTTGCCACTGTGGTTGACTGACACAAGAAATACATTCAGTTCTATTAAAAAAAAAAACAGTTTTATATAGTACAGGTGTGATGGAACAAGAGCTGATCCAAGCTAATGACTCGCTCAGACAAGAGCATGTGGTTTCTACTGATCTAAATGAGATGGAATATACATCGTCTTGACTTGAAACATTTCACAAAACCTTTGCTTGATTCAAATCCGTTTCAGAAAGGCATTCTTTTGGTTAAAGTTCCACTAAAAGGAGCACCATTAGCTTGCAGTTAAGTGCGTGTCTGAAACAAACTGTCTGAGCTCATTGTGGACGCTGTTAACACACGGGAAATAAAGTATACAGTATATTAAAGCTGATAACTGTAACAATATTTAGATCATGCTTCATAACACATTTAAAAAAAAAAAGGAATCACATTAATAATACAAATTGCTTTGAAACATTTTTGTTGTTAAATAAGCGAGATAGATACAGCAGCCTAAGAGCAAGATTTAAGAAACGTTGTCTGTATCTGACTTTTAGAAATAATCTCATGTCAAATGAAGCTTCGTAGCAAATCCTCCGGTTGGTTTTAAAATTAAATGGCCCTTTAACTCAACCTGAGGATTTTGCGTGCAAAATAAAATGTAAAAACATGATGTTTAATGATTTTCCATTTGCTTTCTATGCTATTTCAAACCCTTTCTATAGGACTGTACCTGTTACAATGTAACTGCGATGTCCAAGAATATTTGAAAAATATTAACTTGGCTACTGTTTGAGAATAGGATAAAATAACCTTTTATTTAGGTATTTATTTATTTTTATTTGTACATTTTTTGTTTACATTCCCAGTGTGGATACAACTTCAAGTCATATGCTAAAACTGTTAGCATAAGAAAATGTAAACTTGAGAAAAAGATGATAGTAAACGGCACCGTTTAACATCTCAGTCTCTATCAAATTAGCAGTACAGTTAGAAAATAGATTTTAAGGTTGACTACTGAAATACTGACAAGCCTCTGTTTTATGGCTAGAAAACTTTGGGTTTTTAATTCAATAATAGGAATTAGGCAAATTTGAAATGGCTCATAAGAATTGGCTTTCCATCGTAAAGGCACTCAATTGCTTGAATCATTACCAAGTAACAGGGCCAAGCACTTAGCTACGCAGTCTTTTCTCAAAAGGTTGTGTAGAAAACCATTGCCATACACATCTGAATGTATAAAAAAATCCAAAATTGAGAAATCCATCAATGTTCCTTAATATTACAATGCCGTCACTCGGAAAAAAAACCAAACTTGAGCTAAAAATGGTTTTTAAAAGTAGGCACCCTCACAGAGACATTCAAAAAGAATAGAGCAGGAAGATTGATGCGTACAAAGTATCAAACTTCACAGATTACAGCCTTATGTAACACGAGAACTGAAAGATAACAACACTCCACAGGTTAAATTGCACATGTTCTTCCATGCACACAGGTGGTGCTTTAGCGTGAGATGACAGAGCTGATGGAGTTGTAAGAGGTTCCTCCATTGCAGACTGGGCCGCAAGGTTCTGGTGGAGTCCCCATATTGTCCATGTTGACCCGGAACACGGGTGCTGTTTTTAGCAGAAAATCAGCTGCGTCGCGGCGGCCAAGTTCTCTTAGCTTAGCTACCAGGACGCCAATGGTAGAGTCTGAACGTTGGCTCCACTCGTAAAGGAGTGCCGCTGTTGGGCTCGAGACAGAAAATGGGTCGGGGGGAGGAGTTCCATTGGTACCAGGGCTGTACTTAGCAGCTAGCTCACTAAGGCCCAGGTTCATGGCTAGAAGACACCAGTCCTTGCCAAGGGTGTCAGGTGGGTCAAGCATGCGACTGAGCTTGCGTCGAGCCAGTAGGCTAACCTCAGCTACAGCCACGTCCCCACCGAGAGTTCCTTGTTTGTAGACTTGGATGCAGCCTAGTGCTACGATGCTAGCAAAGCTCTCACGATAACCACCCATGGTGTTGGTTAACGCGCTTTCACCCCGGGCCTGCGCTCTAAAGAAGTCTCTGGGCTGGTAAAGCATGACAGGTCCATGATGCTCTCGCAGTTGCTGAGGACTCAGGTAATGACGGGCAGTTAGCAGGCCTGGAAGTGTAGCAGCAAGCAGCCCTTCTGCCATTCCACACAGAGTATCCAGCAAAGCATAGCAGCGGTTCCGTTCAGACTCCGGTCCTCTGAGCCGTACTTCCAGACCTTGACCGTGATTAACTAGCAGTACTAAAGCATCAGCTCCACCGACTCCTACCCGAGCACCTCCAGTCCACAGCCTAACTTCCTCAGTCTCAGTCTCCGGTCTTTGCTGTCTGCTCCAGCGACAAAGATTCACCTGAAGTTTGTGGAAAAGGCCACAAGGGAAAGGTGTCAAATGCTCAGCTGGGACTATGCGGACACCTCCGTACAGCAAGGCATCCTCCACCTCTTCATCTGCTTCATCAGTCCAGGAATGCTGCAAGTCACCAGTGCGTATGAGGGCAGGCACATCCACCATACCAGGGTTGGCCAAGTCACGGGCACACACGTCCATGGCATCTAGAACTTGAAGGAGCTCATCTACATCCCCCTCAGAGACCAGAGTCTGGAGCTCTTCCTGGCGGTAGCGGCCCCTGTAATGGTGGATGGCTTTTGGAGTTTCAATAGAGAGAAGCTTGCCAAGAACATTAGTGCAGAGCCAGCGGGGGTCTAGGAGAACCACATCTTGGACAGTTTCACTCTGTATGATGTTTATCTAAGAAACAGGGGAAAAAAAGAAATGGTAAAAAAAAAAAAAAAAAAAAAAAAAAAAAAAGGACTGGAAGTGCTCGTCATCTTTCTTTGAAACAGAATTACTACCAGATGAAACAATAAGTACCAAATGGTAAATAATTCAAATGAAGTGAAACTAATAATTCCACATGCCATTAAATACTGCCATCTAGTGGACATGATAGTATTTTCCCTTAGTCACTCCACTGCAACATCAGTTTTAAAAAAATATTATTTTAATAATTGCTTTAAAAATTGTAATGAGAGCACAACATGAGAACATTCTTACATAATATGCCAAATGACTAACCCTGGCTGTTCAGATACACTGCTAGAAACAGTGTAGGCAGTGTAATAGGAACAAGGGATTGCTATTCAACCAACACCACCCACATCTTTTTCATTAACATGCACGTAAATATACATAGGTGATGCATATTTATAAACATACTCGGAATATGCAAAGGGTTTAAAACAATTACAACTGTCAATTAGAGAAAATGGGGCATCCAAATGTAATAATACTTCAAATAAGTAATATTTGGGCATTAACTTAATGCTATGTGAAAATATTGTACCATTATTTAAATACAATGGGGAAATAGGGGTCACCCCACAAAATATATTTGACAAGCCTCTCTTGGAGAGACAGTAACCCGCAGAATGCATTGTAATGTCTGATGTGGTTAGAGTATGCTAGATGTATTTTTTTGGATGTGGACTAAAAATCTGCATTTTATATTGAATATGCATGTCGTGATCAGAATAGGGTTTATTTAGTACTTCCTCACACACACACACACACACACACACACACACACACACACACACACACCTCGCCCATGCTGTGCAGCTGTGCAGCTAGCTCTCGCAGCTCCTCCTCGCTGACCAGAGGGTTGATCTGATCCTGTACATCCACCACAAACTGCTGCCAGGACACGAGCTGGTTTGGTCCAGTTGCTTTACGCCATGAAGGCAGAGTGGACAACAATTTCTCTGCGAGGTGGGTCATAGGCCTACAGTTCTGAGAAAGACAGGCAGACAACATAGGTTTCACAAGGGAATATTAAATATTAAACCACAGAAACATCATGGTTTTTTTTTTTTCAACCCTTTGGACTGAAAAACTGTTCATTCGATTGCTTGCAGGTTTGAGGCGCTGTTCTTGTTCAGAACAGCAGATTAGGAGGAGACGGCTTCAGGTATGTGTAGGAGGCGAAAAGAAAAAGTGGTGTAGGAGGAAAGGAGAGAGGGTCTCATTACAGAGAATGTGTAGGATAGGCTTTGTGCTTTGGATACAAGCATCTGACTGTGTATGTGTCTAAGAGGAGATGACTAGCAGGCCTTGTTATTACGAGTGGGTTGATATTGAAGTATAACATATTTCACTTACACACAGACTCACAAACACTTAGCAAGAGTAGAGAGGACATTTTCAACAGGATTATTGCATATTGTTAGCAGTGACTAATGAAAAACCTCTGTAACAGTGTTACTGAAGTTCAATTGCGATAGAATAATATTTATGAAACTTTTTATGCTCCATGTAGATCAAACTTCAGGTTAATACATCTCGGATGCTTTATCACACAAGCCAACATTCACTACTTTGTACTGTTTGTTAACATTTGCATGATTTATTCAGTAAAACAAGTATACATTTTAATTCAATTAAACACCAGAACCATAGTTTCTTCAGTCATGATTAAAGGGTAAATGTGAATGACAAAACTGGAAACTCAGGTTCTTGAAGTTGTTTATGAAATGCATATTTGTATGTGCAGTTATAATTCTGAACGAATGTCCATGTTGGTATTTTATTTGCACTGCACCTAGGAAGCCCATACTTTGACACCTCAGCTTTACTTATGTTTGCCTATAATGAATGAATTAATGTTTTAATTTAACTTGTTAATCGTGCCAAAGATTGTGTTAGGTACGAAATCATTTTAACAAATGTGGTGGTACAAACTGTCAGACTGCCTAAAGATATCTAAAAGCTTGTCATGCAAGTGTGAATTTCTTTGCCGGGCTTTGGTCAAGCTTTTACAGAGCTGCCTGCTGAATTCATTCAGCTTGTAATGAGATATCGGCTTTACTGTTGGATTAAAATCATTTAAATTTAATTAAAATTTTCTCCCATATATATATATATATATATATATATATATATATATACATATACACACACACACACACACACACACACACACACACACATATATATATATAAAAAACAAATCAAGGTCTACTTGCGTGTTCAT
>JAOVVF010000028.1:8031412-8042056 GCA_028565595.1 Duopalatinus emarginatus
TTTAACCCATCCGTGCAGTGAAACACACACACACACCAGTGAACACTAGGGGGCAGTGAACACACTTGCCCGGAGCGAGGGGCAGCCCCAAACCACGGCGTTCGGGGAGCAGCTGGGGGAGTTAGGTGCCTTGCTCAAGGGCACCTCAGTCGTATCTTGCCCTGGGCGGGGATCGAACCCAAAACCTTCTGTTCAAGAGACCGGTTCCCTAACCACTAGGCCACGGCCTAAATAAATAAAAAATAAATAAATAAATAAATACAAAATCAGAGGAGAGCGCAAACGCAGTCCCCCACTACCAGAAATTATGCAGTCGAGATTCCCACATTTGGGGAATTCGCAGGGGTCAGCACAACCAGAGTGCAACGGCTAAGCCTCGCCCTGGGTGAACCACCTTCTTGATCATGGTATCTCCCCTGCCAGGTAATGTTCTGTGAAATCAGACCAGACACTCTAGCCATCGCCTCTAAACACATCAATGAATCTTGGGTGCCCATGAGCCTGTCGCTGGTACATCAGTTGTCCCTCCTTGAACCACTTTTGGTAGGTACTAACCACTGCGCACTCTGTTTTGGAGTTGCTGACCCAGTGGTCTAGACACACAGATCCTCACACTTGCCCGTTTTAGCTTCCATCACTTCAATGAGAACTGACTACTCACATGCTGCTTGATGTATACTTCACCCATGGACAGGTGTTATTGTAACAAGACTGCCATTGTTATACAGTTCACCAGCCAGTGGTTTTGTGGTTTTAATGTCATAGCTGATCTGAAAGTACATATACACACAACATTGCTATTTTAGCACTATATCTACCGAGTCAGACATCAGACCTACAAGTAACACTTTACTAATGGTAGTGGTTATTACACCCCCATGCATTTTTTTTTTTATGACAATTGACATGAGGCTACATACGCTTTTATTAAGGCATATTTCAAAAACCCTTATCCGACATAAAGACTGCTTCTGTCAATCTGGAACACCTGAGTCAGAGTTATGTAGATACCGTATGTCTGGTATGTCAAGCTCATATACTAGTGATGATGTGACATGACTTTAGGTTTATTAAGAAATACTGAACAGGTATGAATTTTGAGGTTTGACACTAGTCATGTTCATCATCACTGTATCATAATTAAATACACTTCGACGACAAAATTGATTTATGAAGCACTTTTACAACAGGCTAAGCTGAACAAAACGCAATGTGTCAATCCAGTGCATACCTGAGTACTGATATACACACCTACACACACACCTCATATAAATGAGCATGAACAGAAATCATCATTCTCTGACTATGTTTAAAGGAAGTTGTCATGATGTAATAAAGCTTAAACAGTAAAACGAAAAGCTTTTCTCAACCAGAATCAGGTGTTATGTCAACCTGATGTTAAAAGAAAGAAAATCAACCTTTCAACCTTTATAAACGTTTATGTAGCTTTATACAGAGTGCATAATGCATGTATCATAAAGCGCTCTAAAACTACCCTTGAGTCAAGTGTTTACAGACCTGTGCTATGTGGTTGAGTTATAAATGTACTTGCACATGGGAACATAAAACAAGCCACTCAGACGGATCAGCCGCAATGTTAAAACCACCGGAACCCCACCGGCAACCGAAGTGAATAATACTGATTAGCTCATAACAATGGAACCTGTCATGAGGTGAGATATATTACGCAGCAGGTGAACAGTCAGTTCTCGAAGCTGATGAGCTGGATGCAAGAAAAAAATGGGCAGGTGTACAGGTGGAGTTTCATCTAAAAACACACAATGTCTTTATTTTTTTCTATATCTTTAACAGTGAGCTGATGTATTGTGCGTGTTGTTTGTTAGCTGCATTACGTATTCGCTACATTTTTTTTTGGTACTGTTTTGTCTCCGATTTCACAAACTTGCACAATCCTGATTAATTAATTAATTAATTATAAACTACTTTACCATCAACCAAACCGTGTTAAAGGCAATGTGTGTAGTGCGGCAAGTACATATAAAAAGCTAGTTGCTAATATGCACAATGTGCTTGTTATTGGTCAAATATGTCTGACCTCGAGACTGTAAGCTACAATCTGCAAACGTTAATGACAAACTAATGCATTAGGCTAATGTTTTTTTTTTTAAGGAGTTAAAGATTTTTTACATCTACTTAATCACCCACACTTCCTGTATCCCTGATCTCAACACATTCGCACCACCAGGATGTGATTAATAAGATAATGATTAACACCCAGTTAACTCTATTTAAACCTCATATATTACAATTACAACTAAATATACAAAAACTAAGCTGGATAAGACAAGAATTCAGGAAGAGTCCTCATACTCAGACACACTGCATATCAGCATTGCTCCTAAAAGACACCATGATAACTGCGTCGTGACTCAGACGTCATAAGGAGTGTAAACCGAGACGCTTATCGGCCGGTTAATCGAGCTCGCCTTGGCTGCTGTTCTATTTGGAATGAGGCCAAGCAGAATCGGCTGAACGGGATTTCTGAGAACTCTACTCCGAGTTTGCTCGTCTTTCTATGTTCGGGAGCCTCACCTTGTTGGGCTGGTTGATGTCATAGCTCGTCAGAGAACCTAAGAGGTGCTTCAGGCCGGGCACGTTGTCGTCGTTGATGGCGTGGATGATGGCTTTCATCACGAATGAGTCTTCTTCATCCTGTATGGGACAACAATGACTATGATTGAGAATTGCATCATGATATTCTCATATATTGTAGAATGATGGTATTTCCTATAGCATGGTATATAGGTTGCTTTGGAAAAGCAATGATATAGCAGGTGAAAGACTATATTTACAGCATTTGGCAGACGCTCTTATCCAGAGCGACTTATAAGGTTACCGGTATTACAGGTAGGCCAATGTAGTGTTAGGAGTCTTGCCCAAGGACCCTTATTGGTGTAGCACAGACTGGCTGCCCAGATTGGGAATCGAACCCAGGTCTCTCACATGGGAACCCAATGATTTTACCACTGTACCACACCAAATATAAACATATATAGTATAATGAATATACAGGTAGCGTCTAAAAGTGGGGTCCCTACCTATTATTACTTCATTTTATGACATTTCATCACTTTTCACAGTATAAAGATTAGCTTATAGAAGATATTTAAAAACATCAAGAGCATCAAGCAACAGAGATCAACAGTAATGACAGAACAATGCCAAGTCTCCTGTAACAGTCAGTTTTGCCCAAATCTTGTTTCGTGCTGCCGTGAAACAAGGCTCCAAACCAAAGGAGTGCACCCTGTTAATCCTATTGAGCGATAGAGGGAGGGGTGAAGAGGGGGGTATCTGCTTCTCTGATTTAGATAATGGTTACGCTGTTATATGAGTTCATAACCTTTAAACAAAAGCTGACAGGCTTGACAAGCGGGGGAAAGAAGGGAGAAAGTAGTGGATGGAGAATGAAGTGGAGTGAGTGTAAAGTGTAAAGGGTGTATGTGTGCAGCCATGCGGACACTGCTGCATTCCACAGCTTCGGGACACACACACACACACACACACACGGTTATAGAGGCTTTAGTTGACCTGAATGTTACTAATGCTTGCAAACCAAATCCTCAGACCTTTATACTGGCTATAAGAGTTATTATAAATATGAGTTCATAAAGTTCCCTATTTACCTAATTAAGCCAACAGGGCAGAAAAGGTCACCGAAACAGTCAGCGAGAAAGATCAGCCTCTGAATGAGCCCTAAATGGATTATCCTCATTTGCCAAGATGAGCGATGTTTGTGAGACGAAGATGAGGAGCGACACTGCAGCCGTTACATAACGAGCACAGGATTTGGCAACCCAAGATGATGGCGATGTCCTCTGCATTAGAAATTAATGACTAGAGCGAAGCATAATAACCGTGTAGCTTTCAGAAACACCTATCATATACTGTACAATGAGCAGGATGGGTGTCAAATCTTAACAAGAATATTTGATGACACATGCCCATTTCCTCTGCAAAACACACTCCATCAATCAATCCACCCACACACAGCCACGCAACAGCACATAAACACATGAGCTCATCTCCTAAATACACCTTTCTCAGCAGAAGGATGTTCAGAGATGCAGGGGTGGAAAATACTTTAATAACTGCTCTTCGCGTCTACACTTAACTGTTATTTTAGCACATTTACACTTTATATGAATATTACTTACATAATACTTTATACTTCTTGACTCATTACACCTACAGATGTTCTTGTTGATGCTATTATCAAAGCACTCATCAAGTTCATCATAACATTCATCAAGTTCATCATAACATTCATCAAGTTCATCCATGATGAAAATAAAATCATGAATCTATCAACTATATCAATAAAGACTAGGGGTGCGAATCTCTCAGTGTCCGGCGATTCGATTTCCGATTTTTGGGGTCATGATTCGATTCAGGAACGATTTTTCTATTCGAACAGTGATATGTGATTGCCAAGATAAAAGGACAATGTAAACAAATAAAACATTTATTGAAAACAAAATGCTCCTTACTATATCAAATCTTTTTATACCATAAATAGGACTGAGCATAAAATTCTGTAACTTAAATGATCAGTATTAGAGCAGTATTAGGTTCACTTTCCTATCAATGAGCAAATAATTAAAAATATATTAATACAAAAGTAAACATAGTCTTCAGTCTACCATGGTGCATTAATTTTTAACTGAAAATAAACCACCAAGACTTTAAAGTCATAGTGCGCTAGTCCGTTAGCAAGGGAGCTTGCTGTATGATGGCCTAGACGGCCTTTTTCTACGGTGGCTTAGTGGACACGTAATGCGATATGCAGTACACTTTGGAGTAGGAGCGGCAAAAAAATAAAACTTAAACGCATTTAAAAATCAATTTGAAAAAATCAAATGATTCTTTAAAGAATCAGATTTTTTCCACACTCCTAACACATCAAAAACCATGCTAATTTATCAACTGCTGTGATAAAACACATTGTAGATAGCACTACTGCTATATGTGTGTCTATGAATAACGATAATCCATCACATTGTAGGCTAGGATGAGGGGAATGTCATATTGTGAAGTGACCTGTTGGTGGCGGTAGAGAGGTTAAGGCCGCTGGGAGTGAAGAAGAGCGTGTGAGATCCGGGTGCGTGTGACGCATTAATGGCATGTTCGGCGGCAGGAGAAATGGGGCCCCAACTGCAATGAACCAGCTTTGGGGGGGGGCCCAGCTTGCAAAAGGTTACAAACCGCTGTGCTAGAGTTAGCAAAGACTTGTCTATAAAACGAGTAGCCTTCAATTTTAGCTAATGGAAAATACTGGGTAATAACACAATGAATTACATCAAATTAATTAATTCTCCAAGTATGTAGTTTTCAGATGAAAGCATGACATTAACCAAACATTACTTTATAATACATCATTACATTTAAACACAGCAACTTTGTTTAAACTTTCACTTGAGTTGTACATTGTACATTTTTGCCTAATAATTTGTCTTATGATAAAATACCATAAAATCACCATTAAAATGTATAAAAATTTCCAGGACAGCACTGGATAGAATAAATGGCTTGTATCTAATTATCCATGATTGAATACAATCCTAATGACCATGTAATAGCTTACTAATTACTAATTATTAATAAGACCAGAAGTAATTAGTAATTATCAACCTGAACTAATTACTAATTATTAATCAGAACCAAAATAATGACTTAATAAAAATAACTATAGGTTAAGTGTTGAAGAGCATGCTATAATGTGTGTAACAGTTTTTGTATTTTACTGCATATCGCTACTATATAATCTGGCACACAATAGGAAACGCAATCAAATGCCGCAACAGAGGCAATTATTCAGAAGCCTACATTCACCTACAAACAATGTGGCAGAAAAGGTTGGCATCAGCCTTCATCAAAGACTTTATTGTTCTCAGTAATACTTTCGTCAGTCAGGATCTTACCAGTGTGTCATCACTACGGGCCACGCTCATGTTGCTTCTGGACAGGAAGGAGCGGGAGAGCCGGTTACAGAGCGAGATCAGACGCACTGATTGCTGGCAAAGAGGCAAAAATAAACAGTGTTAAATCAATAGACAGTAATGATAGACTCTCATGTAACAATGTAATCTCGTCTCAGAAAATATGAAACTCAATTATACGTGACTGTTAAATAAGAGAGCCTCCTCATTTGGAAACATCAATGATCTGAGCATGATTAACATCATTATTATACAATATTTTGCACTTGAGAGTACTGAAACAGTCGCTGGGCGTCTGACGCGTTTTAGCTGCCTTACTAGTTCGCTTACTTTTTGTCAGCGAATGACTGATGTTTTTATGAGGATCTAATAAATCTTTCTAACACGGCTTTAAACTCAATAACAGTTACCTTCCATTTTCTCCGTGCGGCAAATTTCTTGAATTTCTCCATATTCACAGCCGATTCCTTGCGACTAAGTGCTTGCTGGGTGTCTTTTGGCTGAAAAAGAAAAACGTGTGTTGAATAAACTTGTTTTCAATTCAAGGCGATTTTCAGTTTGCCACTGAAATATGTCCAAACCTTGATCCATGGATGCTGAAGACTGTCCTGGATTGTCATTCTTTTTCTGTAAGAAAAGAAAAAAAAATAGTCAGCATGTTGGGTCTTTATTTCCAAGTGGTATGTCTAGCAATTGGAAATCAATTCCGCTTTAGGGCATGAATCATGACTGTGGCTTTATAGCTTAAAGGCTGTGCAATACACTTTAGAGCTGTATATTGTACGGTTTGTTTGTCAGATGGTCTTGTAGATGGTCTTTTTGTCTTCACTGACAAGTTAATAAGTTGTTGACCAATGTGTAGTTATCAGCTGTATTGTGTTCTTGTCACATCACCCACTCGAGTCATTTCTCGATATGCTTTTGTAACACCCTATATTATTTTATGCAGCAACTTTTGCGTCATTTTCTCACCGTTCCCATACACCCGTGTTTGGATTTGATTCTAAAAAGGCTGTACATTTTGCGTATAAACTGATTAATCCACCTAGCGAATGGTGATATGTGTATTGCAGCATGTGGTTGGATGTAGGTTGAGCACTGAGGTGTACTGCAGCACTGTGAAGCACAATATGTTATAATATACATACCATAAAAAGCTTTGTCTTGTAAATGTCAGCATTTGCCAGTCAAGTAGAAAAAAAAAACCCCACACACACACTTTGTCCCACCCCAATCAAACATTTGCAATAATAGGATATCAAAACAAGCATCTAAATAAGCAAAATTCTGTGTTTCTGGCTATTTCAGAAATGTGAAATTCCACGTTTTCTGTCAGTATTCCGATAAAATGCGGAATTACCATTTTTTTAGTTGATCAGTTGTTCCAATATACTGCAAAGCATACCATTATTGCTCTAACCCTTGCTCCGACCTTAATCTCAATCTCAGCTTAAAGCCTTACACTCCAAGAGGGTTGTGTCATGCATATTTAACCTCCATAGATTACAAAGTAATAACTAAACTGGATACCACATTGTACAAGTATTCCGATATTCTGTTACCCCTTTAACTAAATCATGCTCAGGTTTTACTACAGTATCCACCCACACACCCACACACATGCAAATCTATGCTTATCGCGGTTTCTCAAACTAAAATATCTGCCAGTCATCACAGAAACATCCCATTACATCAGACAAGCTCATCCTTCAGTATAACAAAGTTCAGACAGCCTGGGCGTACAAGTATACCCACTGGTTGGAATTCACACAATCTACATTATAAGCTGATCTGGTACACGTCAACTTCTCTCTGATTTGTTAAGAGTCATGCCATGAGCAGGCTTGAAATCTTAGTGCTTGAGTTTTCCCAGTCTAGTTAGCTCATCAGATTATTATCAAGTGTTTATAATAATAATAGATGAGAGGCCACATGAGAGCAGGAATCAGTAAACACTATCTCAGAAGATAATAAAAACTCCCAACATCTAATGAACTTTTGGTCAACAGGTCATACGACAGAGACTGAGCATATACTATTGTTTCAAAAACCATCCCAATTGTTTTGGTAAAATGTACGTTTGTGATGAACGGTCGTATCAAAACCACGACCTGCCACACAAAACACATGGGGTCCCAATGTGGTCAATACAGTGTGAAGTGGAACTAGATGGGGGAAGTCTGGAGGTTGACAGTTCGGTGAAGTGACTGAACAAAGAGCCAAAAACAGGAAGCGCAATTGTCCACAGTTTGTGCAAACTCAGCTGGTTCCTGCCTATACGTTATAGGATGTTCCTCATTACAGAGGTCAGACGCATTATGAATAGAATGTGGCGGATGTACGACTGTGTATCCCAGTGAAAGAAAACACATCTTGATAACTAGCAAGGCTTATACAAGACTAATGTCATTATTTCTAGACTTTAATATCAGTAAACTTATCATATAGATCAACCCCTAGCCCTTTTATCACATTAATACTGTAAACTAATGATACCCCATGCTAATCTCCATGGTAACATTAAGTCCTGAGTCTGATTTTCCAAAACGAAAACGAATGGTTGGTTTCTGTTTTGGAGATTACTCTGCACACGGCTTTGGCTCTTACTTCGGGTCTTTGATAAGGAGCCGTGTAATGAAGTCTTTGGCCAGAGAGCTGGTGTTACTGAAATACTCCTCATCGAACTCGTAGTCCACAGCCGACACATTGGCCAGGGTCTCCTGCTTGTTCTCGCCCAGAAACGGAGAGGCGCCACTTAATCTGCAAGACAAAAATCACCTGTAATTCACGGTTCATTTCAGATATTTAAAAATAAACAGGACAGTCACTCAATGGAGAGATTGTAAAAAAGCACTGCCTTAGTGCTTTAAGGACATATTCTGTTTAGCACAGCCTCAACAAGTCTATAAAGGGTGTATTACGTGTGGTAATGGGTGTGCTATAGTATAGCACCAAAATATAATCAGAGAATTAGAAAGTACGGAAATAGTAACAAGTAAGCAGCTAATCTAAATTCCACATGGATCTTTTAGGAAGCTGATGTCATCTGGGTGTACAAACGGTACATTGGAAAAGTGGATAGATTTTTCTCACAGCTGTGCTTGAGAAACCAACCAATTAAAGACATTCCCAATGTGTTGTCAGTAAACCTAGGAGAGTATAAAAGCAATGAAAGAAAAAAAAAAAAAAAAAGGTGTGGATGCAAACAGAGGGGGGAATGATAACAGCCTGATGTGTGGCTCTATTTTTAGTGCGTCACTGACAGCAGTGTGGGATGGGATGGGAAGAGAGCGGCTGTGAGACAGAGAAAGAAATGTCTGTGTTTGAACTGTTTTGGAAGTGAAATGCGCCTGGGAAGGCAGGAATAGAGAGGATGGGGATGTCAGGTGAAAGAGACCAAACACAGGTGGAGAGAAACGGGAGGTAGCACGACAACAGGAATAGAAAAGACAGAACAAGAAGGGGGGTATAGAAATATATGAAACCTCCTTTATATTGTTTAGGTGACTGATGGAAAGTCCCTTTGCTCTAAGCGCCTTATCGATGTGGTTTGCATTAAAGGTGGAGGCAGATGCAGTTCCCACCAAGACTGGACCTAATCTCTGGCTGCAATCAGTTTCCATTGTTTACAGTCATCAGACGGAGACTTACCAAAGTGATGCTGCAGTTTAATTTATAGCATGATATTTTTATTATCAGGCATCAGGTATTTCTACTTCCCATACACACAAACAAATTTAATCAAATCTATTTAATTTATTAGACTATAGTAAAAAAAAAAAAAATGCAAATACTGCAAAGAACAAATTCATCATCTAACCGAATGGGCTTTCAATTAAAATATCTTGCAAAATTATTGCAATTTTAGCTCTTGCCAAAAAAAACCAACAATTGTGATAATGAAATACTTACAATATGTAAGTAATCACACCAACACTCCTGAAAAACATAAAGCAAGATAATCCATTAATAAATATCCATAGCATAATTCAGTATAAATAATCTGAGCTCATTATGTTGCGCAGAGTGTTTTCTTACCACATGTCTGCCTCAAGGCCCAGCGGCTCATAGTTTACCACTTCTGGAGCTGCAAAAACAGAGATATTTTAAACCAAAAACATCTGAAACTTACACAAAAAAAATCCCCACGTCTGAAACATTCGATGGCAAAAGGGTGGGGTGGGGCTGTTATTCGCACTGAATTATTCGAGCTGTGAAATGAGTCATTTGTTAAGAAAGTGGGGAAATCTCAGTTTCTGATGTGTGAGGGATAAAAACGGAGACTCTGAATATGGCGTCTGTGAGCTGCTTCTAAATAAAAAGGAAGTCTTGCTGTGAGCCTCGTCGTATTTAGCATAAGCCTTGAAGTCCAGTGCGATGAAAATAAGTTTACGTCTACTACCTGTACTGAGAAAAAAAGAAAATAGGTTGACACAGAATTCTTATCTAATACTGGTCTAAGTCTTAGGGCAGCTGCTGAAATTGATCAATAGATGTGAAATTCAGAGCTGCTGATATGGACAATTAATCAACACCATCTGACCACCATAATGAAGTATTCAGCAGTGCGCATGGATGGAAATACATATTTGAATACTTTAATTTGATAGTTAATCTACTTCCAGGGTATATATTCAATTATGCTTATGTGTCATGGAGCAGTAAGACGTATGGCAACGTGTATTGA
>JAOVVF010000028.1:8052177-8064822 GCA_028565595.1 Duopalatinus emarginatus
GGGTTAAATGCGGAGGTCACATTCCTTCTGTGTGCAAAACACAGTAAGGCAAAATAGTTCACTTTCATTTCATTTCATTTTCATTTAATTTCTTTCACACCCAACATCTGTGTTTGATCTCTTTAATGCTCTTGTGGCTGAATGAGCACAAATTCTCACAGCCACGCTCCAAAACCTAGTGTTAAGCCTTCCCAGATGAGTGGAGGATAGTATAACAGCGAATGAAGTGACGATGAGTGGATGAAGACGTTCAATAAGCACATATGAGCATAGTGTCCACATACTTTTGGTCATATTGTATAAAAAGTTTATTTAACATTTAGAGAAAGAGTCTAGGTTCAGTAACAGTCAGAGGTAAAGAGGGAAAGTCTTCAGGATGAAACAAGCTGCACTTTCCAGAGAAAGCGAGGTGGGAATGACTGTTTATAGCTGCTATAATGTGAGTGATGACAGGAAATAATCTGTTTCACACATGTTCACAGACTGATTGATGTGTCATTTTAAAGACATTTTAAGATGACACTAGAAGGCAGTGTAAAAGCCAGGTGAAAGGATTTTTTTTTCCTAAACTGCTTCATTCTAATGTCTAGCCTTTCTGGGCAGCGGAACCTGAGTGTTAAGTGAATAGAAAGGTGTTGGCTTGCTCTGAAGCAGTGGGAAACTTGGCATTGTTCAGCAAGACCGCAGAGTTTAGAGTGTGATCTGGGACAAACAGAAACCTCATTTATTATTTACTGCTTTGTTCAGTCATTCATCATTTATCAACCACAAAACTACCTACAAAACTATTTTATCAATTTATTTTCTATAAGGATGTAATTATTTACTACTGGAAGGTCTTTTGCTTCATATTATAACTTAAGCAAGCTGTTCATAGTTTGAAGCAGGAATTTTAGTAACTTCTGCCTCACTCTAAATCTGCTGACTGCTTTAAATTTAAGGGTTTCCACACATGAATGCTGACAGACATATTTTAGGACATCAGCATGAAGGACAATAACCAGCTATTAATTTAGATTAAAGGGAGTGACGTCCCACAGATAAGCCTATATAACTCATATTTTACTGCTGGATTTATTGTACCAAATCATTAAATATAATATACTGAAGTTCCAAATCAAAAACTGGCACAGATTGGTGGTGCCTCCATAATGGTATAGGATTTGTTGAGCTGGCATTCCGTGGGACAGACCCCGGGTACATGTACAGACATCTCTGTCAAGTGAACTCAAAAGTGTGCCTCCTTTTTGACTCATTCATGTTCAGCATTCATTCCAACAGGACAATGAGGCCACCACAACATGGGTCCAGAGACACCAAATTATATATGAAGAACACCCATCTGAGCGTTTCGCTATTTTCACCAGATCTCAACGTTATCAAACACGTCTGTGATGCCATACGCCTCAGAATACAACAAAACTGGATCTTTCTGCAGGAAGTCTGGCCTTCTTTGCCTAAAGGAATATTTCTGCAAGCTTGTGGAGACTATGCCCATTGGGGGACCTACCAGGCATAAGTCCAGTGTTCCAGTTTTTCTGGCACTTCACTGTACTCCCATGAGCTTCTCTTATACTTACTGAATATTCTGATATACTAGAAACAATGCAGTAGAATATTTGATTCACATTTAGTTATAGACTGTTTAATCCTGCCAGAGGATTCACTAGTGGCAACTGGTTCTCTGATACAAGACATACGCTTGTCCATTTGAGTTAAGCAAGGTTATTGCTTAATAATTGCATGGAGGAAAAAAAAACCCTACACGCACACGCGCACAAAACTACCCGTCATGACCTTCCCAGCTTGGCTTTTGGCAGGAGGACACGGCTGAATGCTTTTGTCAGTGACACCCTTAAATGAGAGGATCAAGGTTTCCTCAGCCATGCCGGTTTCCATGGTAAAACCAACATGTAAGGAAAAAAAAAACAAGCAATTGCTTCCTCAGTCCACTTCATACTGCAAATTGCAGCCAACCCCTGCTGTACACTGTGAATTGCAAACTAGCATCACCGGCGGCCCAGCAACCACCTGACAAAGACGACGACGCTGTCTTCCCCTCAGGCGAATCGGCCCATTAGGGAAGCAGTGCCCTCCTGAGAGCCATCCAGGCCTGATCTGAAAAGGAGATGGGGCAAACGTATCAAGACGTCAGCGTGACAAGGCTCTTGTGCTCCTAAGATGTGGAGCTCCATGGTGATGAAGAGCCTCGTTAAATGCGAATGTTCAAAGGCCTCGGCTGGTGAAAGTACTCCAGATTGGGCACTATGGGAGTTCTGTTCAAGTCTACAAGCGAATCGTTAACAAGTTGAGAATGAGACTGGTACCAATCCACCTTCAATGGCTCTCCTGGTGTTAGAGAGAACCTTCTTTCTGCTGCTCCGAAACATTCCCTATAATATTACACGCTAGCTAATATAACACATGTATCAAAAATGTAGTTGTATATTATTTACTAATGTAAGTTACTAATGTAATGTAAGCCGGCAATTTTTAAAGTCTTTATGTTACTAATAGGAACTCCATTTGAATATACAACTCAGCATATATTCTGCATCTTATGACCAGGAAACAGCAATACTAAAGTGAGAACCTCAGCAACTTATAAAAACTTTGTGACATGTAAGCAAAAGTTGTGCAATGTAAAATTCTTGCTAAACACATGAAGAATAATGCAAGTCAAATACTCTCCATCCCCTTAATAACACCTGTCGTGATCTTAACCTAGTAGCCTGTGGGTATATATTAAAACAGCATGTGAGAATTTTTCACCTATCGGTGAATATTATAGAAATAACCAATGACCTGCTTTCTGTAATGACTATTTGGGCTCTGAAACACCTTGTACAATGCTTTTTTATTAAAGTGGTAGGTGAAATTGTACTGTAATATTTCCTTGACATGTGGTATAATAATATAATGTTGTGTTATCTGTGTAAAAACACCACAGTTCAGATTTTTTTTCTCATACCTGTTATTTGAGAAGTTATTGGAGAAGTGACCCAGGATGCTGATTCGCATCAGTAAAGGTAAAAGGTTTCTCAAAGTGCATGACAAGAAGCATCTCTTTGGTTCCCCACTCAAATATTTAAAGTCATGTATAGTGTATGTGATATATTCATGTAAATTATTCTACAAATTACTTTATAAACAATTTTAGTTGGAAAAAGTTATGATTAATAGCACCAGGTTATATTTAATAGTTTTTTATTTAATTAGTACTTAACTACTTTAGTGTTGGAAAAGAGCAAGTGGATAAAATACTGCGCTATATGCTAACGCGCGTGGAGAGACACGGTAGCGCTATGTACAGTGTATGTGATATTTGTGTTAAACATTCTATAGATAACTTCAGAAACAGTTTTAATGGAAAAAGTAATGACTAAAAATAACACTAAGTTATATTTAATAGATGACTAGCGAGTGCGCCTAATAATTTTAGTGCTGGAAAAGAGGAAGTGGATGAAATAATGTGCTATTATGCTACTGCAAGTGACGCGAGACTCTGCTGCAATGTACAATCTCCGTTCGATGTTTTGAGCGTGTAGTCCTGTCCTGTTTCAAACCTCAATAGTTCATAATTAGGATACGTAAACGTGATGAGATTCATCCAAGAAAAGCAGGTAATTAGATTTGTGAAGTTTAGAGCATGAAACATTTAGAGCTTCTTTCTGCTGAAGCCACTGTGAACATCTGACCCATACATTGTTCAATTTTAACCAGGAATGAAACGTAAGTAAAACTAAAGACGAAAGCAACAACAACAGCAAAACACTCAAAACGAGTGTAAGGGACGACTGACTGGCAAGTTGTTGAAATTTAAGAGATTCTTTATGGCGGTATCTTAGCCTATGCCGTCTTCTCTGAGAATCTGAGAGAGCGGGAAAGTTATAACTGATCACTTCTGGTCTGCAAAGAAGAAAAGCTTTCCCGACACAAAGAGTTAGCTGACACACTTTCTCCCGACATACGCAAGCAGAAAATCTCTCTTGCTAATGATACCCGTGGGATCCTCTGAAGAGGCCACACTCAGTTAAACTCAATTGGGCAAAATATCCAACTGCGGTTCATGATTTAATTACCCTTAAACTAATCATTTCACCTTTATTCAGGCACTCGAGAACGTCAGTCTCAAACAAAGATTTTAACTACCACAGAACTGTGTTGTCCTTTGTTACATTTTTTTGGGATGGGGCTTCTAACTTTTGCTCACTTTGTCTGAAAGGGAAACTTGAGCTGGATCATGGGGGTTGGGCTGCCAGCAGGGACGTCAACACCCTTTTTCTCCTTTGCAGTGCTGCTTTCTGTGGACTGTTAGGTGGGCTACTTGGGATGCTCCTCATGCTCCTCAGGTTTGACAGGTTTGTACTAAACAACAGTAAGCTGATGGTGTTTTATTAGGGATTAAATTGAGTCGCGTTTGTGGGTTCGGATCACAAGTTACAGTAGCTGAGGTATTTACAGCTTTATTGTCTACACCGATATTTATTACACAGGAATCCGCAACTAATCACATTCCCGTAGTACTGATACCAGAGATAATCTAGGACATACTGTAATGCCATTAATGGCTGCCATAAAAATGCTCCATCACTGACCATCCTAGCTATAACTCTATAGCATGCCTTATTTATGTTAAGCCAAGCTTTTTTTATTGCAGTACTTGCTTAAGCTGCATTTTCAACAAGCCAACATCCGCATCCTTGACTTCCTTAAACTCCAAGCTCAGCCCATCTTTATATCAGACGTAAACTGTTATCGAGACAAAAACAGGCTGACGAGATCAGATTACAAAGTTACTGTCATGAAGAAATATTTCACTGTGTGAAATTATCTTATCCAGTCGAGGAGGAAAGAAAAAAAAGAAACAGAGGGTAGCCTAAGGAATGGTCATAAAGATAAAAGAAACCTCGGCTTTTAATTTTCCTTTGATATTTTATCAGTTTGCATAACCAACAGTGATAGTGAGGAATAATTGGATTTCTAGCCGCATGTATATCAGCAGTCTCGAGTTTTACATGTCTCTGGATATACACAAACATAAGCAGATAGGGAGGAGATGCCTGAGAAACAGGAAACGCTACAAATACAACTTAAACAATATTACCATGATATATTTCTCCAGTAACTAAATCAATGTTTGTAGAAGAAGAAAGTTTGAATTTTAACCAATCGTTTGTCACCCCAACCGACTATATATAACATTTTATTTATTATAATGCATCCTATTAGCCTCAGCCACTGCTTAATTATGAAACCCTGGTTTGGGTGGGTCAACAATACCATTGCGAACTTGAAGATAGCTTTATGATACCCAATATAAATAGTGATATACACCGATCAGCCATAACTTTAAAAACACCTTCCAAAACATCTCTGACCAATCTAGGTCTGGACTCCACAAGACAATGGAAGGTGTGCAGTTGTACCTGGGACCAAGATGTTAGCAACAGATGCTTCTGTGGGATCAGACTAGATGGGCTAGTCTTTGCACTGGGTGCCAAGATTCTGGTTCACCAATTTAAGGAACTGGGAACTCCTCACAGGACCTGCTGTCCGTGTCAGTGTACACTTGCCTATATTTCTTGCTTCCAACACATCAGCTTTGAGAACTGACTGTTCACTTGCTGTCCACCCCTTGACAGGTGTAATTGTAAGGTGATAATTAATGTGATCCACTTTACTCATCAGTTGTTTTATGGTTTTAACAGCAGATAAGAAATATATTTTAACCGCAGTACAGTAGAAGGGACAGTGCTTGTGAAAGAGCATGACTCAGCTATGGTAAAAATTAATGCACCATGTTTATATTAGCTTTTCGTCTGGTGTGTTTGCTTTGTATCGGGCACAGTGTCTGGGATTCATCTGAATGCTGACTGAAACCCCATGCAGGGCCCCTGGAAATAGTTTCAGACTATGATGGTGGTTTTGTAGTTTTAATGTTATGGCTGATGATTTGGTTTAGGTTTTGATGACTAAGCTTTATATATATATATATATAAAATTTATAAAAATCAAATTTCAGTTAAGTTAAGAAGGGAAATGAGAAAAAAAGAAAAAAAATGGCTAAAAGTAGTTTTAATTGTACAACAATATTGATATCATGATATTAGCCAACCCTAATGTAGTGGCAATGAAACTGAAGAGATGAATGCATTTAGAAACAAATCTGATTAATAACTAACTTATACTGGTCTGGAATTCGACAAGTCTACTTTAATGCAAGTGTCGGCTCAATTATTGCCAAAAAAGAAAAGTTGTTTAATTTTTTACACCTCTCATATTATCTTGTGGGAACATTCACAGAGCCAGCAGAAACAAGCAGAGCTGGGTGCTCTGAATACTAATCCAGAGGAGATGCATAATGTGTGAGCCAGCTTTGCCCCGGCTTGCCCTTCAGCCTGGATTTGAATATCATTCTTCCAAATCCCAAACATCAACCCAGGACCTGGTCAAATGTTGCTGTCTGCTGTGAAGTCAGTGCTCCCCTTTCGCCTTTCTTCAACTCCATAGTGAAGCATTAGTATTCAGAGCATTGCTTCGGATCACCTGAAATGCGGCGTCGAACGCTTTGCAGCATGTCTACTCGTGAAGGCTGTACATTTATTTCTTTCCAGGAAAAAGGTGCAACATCCTTTTTGCACAAAGGCAGACATTTTCTAATGATGAATAAGACTACGGACAAATTTCCACTTGTAATTCTGTATAACATAACACTACCAGATTTTGCACTATAAAAAAAACCCCAAAGAGCAGCTGACACTAGCTGACTCACAGCACCACATTCCCCAGACTCCTGCTTGGGGGGGAAGAAAAAGAAAACAAAGACCTGACTGACTTTGAGTCCCAAGCTGACCTTAGTTCAGGTCTCAAGGTTTCACTTGCACAACACTGGGTCTGAAGAACACCAGATAATCATCGCCCTAAACTCTAGCCTCATTCCTGCCATAAATCAAATCACAGTATAAAGGGTGAACGCTTCAAAACATATAGTAAAGTCTGCACGTGATGTCAACGAGTTATGACCACCATTTTGACCTATACGTTTATAAGCACATCATTTGTCCAAATTAATTAAACAATAGAGAAAAATGCTTGTTCAGAAAGACAAACTATAAAAACGCTGATCGATTGCTTCAAGAACCACACAGCTGCTCATTTATTTAATTATCCAATTATAAAGCAGCTGTGTAATGAATACAATCATCCAGATACAGGTCAAGAGCTTTGGTTCGTGTTCACGTCACACATAAGAATAGGGGAAAATGTAGGACTCTCAGAAACTCTGACCAGATACAGAAGAGTTTTTTTTTTTCCAAAACTGCTGATCACCTGGTGTCTTATTCAGAACAGGGGAAAAAAAAAAACGGTCACCAAGTAAACAGATCTCAGAATCAACAACATGTAAGACCTTGTGGCAGGTGAGCTAGAAGAGCAAAAGACCACATCATCCAGCGCGGTCTGCCAAAAATGGGAATCTGAGGATATGCTGGGCACAGCCATTAAAACAGGAAGCTGGAGACTGGAAATAATGACACCAGATCTATTTTCTAACCTTTGTCTGGTCAGTGTTGGTGAAATCTCAAGAGATCGGTCTGTCGGCCACCAGTAACCACAGCATGATCAAAATCACAGAGATCACATTTCCCCTATTCTAATGCTAGATGTAAACATTAACTAAAACCTTTGACTTGAACTGGACAGATGCACTGTTCTGCTACTTGATTGGCTCACTGGATAACTGCATGAATGAGCAGGTGTGCAGGTGTTCCTACAGGTGAGCGCATGTCTAAGAATATGCTGCTACAAAGCATGGGAATTTGTACCTGCTACAAAACATGTTTGTTCCCAGGTCGCTCGTAGCTTGTGTCGACTTTCCCCTTTGACTTTTTCACCTGGGGCTATGCTAACATCACGAGAGCTTAGAAAAGCAACCGTGGGACCAAAGCTTCAGAGATCACAAAGGCTCCCCTTTCACGTCGGCTGCAGATAACATATCAAACGGATATGCATGGGGACAAAGGTGTGTAGTAAACCTTCACGACGCATAGGGGAAGCATATTCAGATTATACGCGTAGACGTTGTTAGGTTAGTTTGAATGACAGACATATCACAGGCAAATCGGAAACAGGGTCAGTCAGGCACCAGATGTAGAAACAAAAGAGCTTTTAGATTTGGGGTGGGGTTTTTTTTTTGCAGTGGTTGTTTCTGTCGTATCAATTGTGCTGTCAGGTTTACAGATTAGAGAATACACACTTTTTGAAAATGAGATCACATTTCAGACCTACGACTGTAGTTCTTCGATTAAACCCTCCTTGTATAAATCACGTCGCTTGGGTTTTGACCCCTGCGAGTTTCACGACAAAGCTGCTTTTGTCTTGGGCTGCCACTGCCCCATCATGGTTCCTCAATGGGGTGCCAGCGTGGTCAACACAACACCGGCCCCGATTGCAGTCACTTTTAAAAAAAAAAAAACACTACACACCCAAGCATTGGCTAATGTTCGTGGTCAGCGCCAACTGATGCAATCACTCACCTTTTCCCATTTAGTCAAATCCTCCCCCTTCAGAATGCTACTCAGAAAAGGAAACACCTGGGACACCCGTCCTGTTTCGACAGCATTGCTACCGTTACTCTCGTCACATCTATTGGACCCATTTTTTTTGTGCAAACTGACACTGTTAATTAAAAAAAGGGAAGAAAAAAGGAAGCTGTGTGTCTGCAGCATGGCTCAGACGAACGGCTTCCCCTGCCAAGCTACTATCTGCGAGTTTCTCAGGCATTGTACAGAGACAGGGTCTGTCTAGAATTGTCCTCCAATTACATATGGGAAGAAAAGCTTTGGTGCTTGACTGACAAGTGAATTACCGGCAGGGAGGATGCTAAAAACAACGGAGCAGATGCTCGGCACGATGGGCTGAATGATTTTCAGGCAATCCTTTTAAAATATGACTTCATAATTAAACAGTGAGTATGAGAATGAGTGACATGGCAACTGAAGCTACAGACTAATGACTACAGGAGGCTTTATATCCTTTACTTCTAAATTAGCCAAGCACATTACACTAAAATATAAAAAAAAAAAAAAACTGGGACAGACCAAAAAAAAAAAAAAAAAAAAAAAGGAAAGGATTGGTGGTGGCTTCATAATATGACAGGGTTTGTATAACTGGCATTCCATAGGACCCCTGGTACATCTACAAATGTCTCTGACACAGGTGAACACTACGTGTGTGTCTACTGTCTGACTAGTTACACCTGTTCATGTCCTGCATTCACTTTGATAGTTTTGGCTTCTTTTAACAAGACAATGTGCCAAATTATGGTTAGAGGAACAGAAGTGTAAAAAAATAAGGATCAGCCCATCAATAGTAGCTGATGCCACATTATCAGATGAAGAAAAAAAACTCAGACCTATTAGGCATTTAAGAGCAAGATGGGCTAAAACACTTCTGAGTGGCAAAATGTACGTTTTCTTAGATTTACGCCTAATGAGTTCTAATCATCATATGAAAGATACAGTCTCCATCAGAAAATGATTAAAACACACAATTTGAATTATACATATGCCAGTTCAACACTCAAAACACACAAAAAATTTTTCTTTTAAAAAGCAGCCCAGAGTTTTCACTTTGAAGATGCAAAAAAAAAAATGGAAAGACTGTCACGGTCGAATTAAGTGTGATTCTGACAGCCAAGAGATTGCATGCTCAAGGTCCGTTATTCCCCAGAGAGCTGCAAACAAATCTCATTTCTCCTACAGAAAATTAGGTTTTCCCCTCCACTATTGATTCACTTAAAGCTGGATTTTTGAACTGGAGAATGCCATTTACTTTAAGGTCCATTTACTTGAAGTCTTTGTAGTCATTTTGTCTTAACTAGCCCAAAATTCACAAATTTTACACAGAGGCTTAATATATCGAGTAACAATGAGTGTTCTGAATAAAGAGGCCCCAAGCAGGGTAACAATTAGGGGTGCGAATCTCCGAGTGCCGAGCTATTCGATCCGATTCCAATTTTTAGGGTCACGATTTGATTCAGAATCGATTTTGGATTCAGGAACGATGTTTCTATTCAAATGGTCTATACATTTTGTTTAAATTATGTGATCAACAAGATGAAACAACAATGTAAACAAATAAAACATTTATTTAAAACAATACTTTTAGGTTCCTTACTGTATCAAATCTTTTTGCATCATTGCATATTTATACCATAAATAGGATTGTGCAGAAAATTCTGTAACCTAAATGATCAGTATTAGGCTAGCTTAGCTGCCTGGATTTTTCTTAAATAAAAAAAAAAATCTATCAATGAACAAATAATGTTAAATATATTAATGCAAAAATAAACAGACATCATTCTACGACAGTGCATTAAACTAAAAATACAGACTTTAAAGTCATAGTGCGCTAGTCTGCTAGTAAGGGAGTTGGTGAGGCTAGCTAAGTAACTTGCTGTATGGTGGCCTAGACGGCCCTCTTATATGGTGCCCGAGTGGACACGTAATGTGATATGCAGTACGCTCAGGAGTAGGAGCGGCAAAAAAATTAAACTTAAACGCATTTTAAAATCAATTTTTGGGCATTTTGAATCGATTCAGTATCGCCAGGACTAGGAATTGCGATTTGTTAAAGAACTGATGTTTTCAGCACCCCTAATAACAATCCACTGAATTTATTCATATTTAAAAGCAGCATATATTTTTCTTCAGTTAAATGCAATTTTGCTGAAATGGACCCAAGTCTGGTGTCAACAACTGGCAATCTGACACTGTTTCTAGCACTACACTATCTTATTGGAACAATGTGCTAGATTAACTCTATACCAAATCTTAGGCTGCCTTCAAATGTAAGTACCCCATGCTCTGTGTTCATACCACAATAACTGGAACCTTCTTTATCAGTAATCTGGGATCTTGGATCCAAAGGAACCATGGTTCTATACACTGCTGGTGGAGACGTTTTTCTAATAGCCAATAGCAAAAATGACATACGGTCCCAAAAAATCTACCGAACAAAAGGGGTTTATTGGATAGTTTATAGCTCCAGATATAGACAAAGGTACAAACTGACACATTTTCAGCAACTGAAACCTTATATAACCTGTTAGAAGGTTTCCACAGAAGGACACTAAAGAACCATAGCCATCTTTTCTGGCTTGTAGAGTATATTTTTATAGATTATAGGAAAAATTAGGACCCCTCAGTGATAAGGTTTTGTGTGGCAGTTCTGTGACTGATATTAAGCCTTTTTTGTTGGAAGCTCTAGTTTTTGAAAACATATTAATGTAAACATTTAACAATTAAAACTTTTCCATACACTTGCACATACTCTTCCACTTGGTAGATCTAAGGTCAAACATGTCTGGTATACAGACTGGTAAGACTAGACTGGAAAGCAAATGGAAGGCCAACAGTCTGAGTCTGCGCCCCCACACACTACTCAACTGTCGACTCTGACTGACGAAAAAAGAGCCAACCAGCATGGACTAAGCCGGACTAATAACTGGGGTGAAAACCCTGGCCTTACCCATGCCCTTTTAGCTTATTTCGTTGTACCTCAAGGTTCCACATGGTTCGCATTCTCAGATGCTTTTCAGCTCACCACAGTTGTACAGAGTGGGTATTAGCGTTACTGAGCCTGTGGTCAGCTGAAACCAGCCTGGCCATATGTCTCTGAACCCGTGGTCACTGGATGTTTTGTGGCTTTCCCAGCATTATGTGTAAACACAGGAGACAGTTGTATATAAAAGATCTCTGACCTGAAATACTTTGACCACCCCATCTGGCATCAACACTAAGCCACGATCAATAATATCACATTCCCCTGTTCAGGTGTTTGATGTGAAAGTTAACAGAAGCTGTGGTCTGTATGATCGTATGCATTGCCACATGCGTAAATCATGACTGTTGCCACATGATTAACTGATTAAGTGAATAATTACGCAGGTTCCCATGAAAAAGGCCAGTCAATTAGAACTGCAATTATGAAGCGTCCTACAGAAGAATTATATAAACATTTTTAATGTCTGTCGTGCTGAACAGAAGATATACTTTACTACACAAATCAAGCCTCATGGCAGCGAGAGAACATCAGAGCATGTCTTTCCCTTCCCTTTTAGCAGCCCACTAGCACTGTATTGTCTGCACACTGTGCCAGTTCAAACATGGACTATTGAAAGGCACTCCTACTGTTCTTACAGCATGAGCTGCTGATAATAATGCCAGCTGAGCGGCAAAGGGAAAACAAAAATAATGCATTAGGTACTAATGGGGCAAACGTGAAAAGGCTCTGTGTGCATGGATCCCTGCCCAATGCAAGACCAATCAAAGAACACCCACGTGTACAAACAACTGTTTAAAAATTATGCACTGTTAAAGCATATACAGTACTGTGCAAAAGTTAGGCACCCTATATGGTGTTTAGTATAAATGTTGTTGTAGACATTTATTTGATAAATTCTGCATTTTTGAGTCAGTAAAAACATTTTAGATTATAAATCCAAAGATTATAAATAATAATAATAACAATAATAATAATAATAATAATAATTATTATTATTATTATAAGATATAAAAAAACAGAATAAAGGAAGAAGTGAGTGTGACAGTCCGTCCCTCCAGAAAAACAGGTTCTCCAGGA
>JAOVVF010000028.1:8066536-8079999 GCA_028565595.1 Duopalatinus emarginatus
CCGAGTCATACCCTTTCTGCACGTACTGCAGTAAATTGATAGGCTGACAAGCCAACATGAAACCATAAAACACCACCACCTCTGAAATGGCCAGACATATTAGGAAGCAAATAAACAGTCTGTTCCCAAACATTAAACCCACAAGACCACGGGCATGTGTCGTAAATAACATTAACTTGTTACGGAGGCACCTATCGGGGGTGCGATAAGTAAGGCAGCAAGCGAACAGTTCTTGAACCTAATGTGTTAGAAGCAGGAAAAATGGGCAAGTGTGAGGTGATAAATTGCGATGTCTGGATGAGTCCGAACAACAGGTCTTGTAGGGGTGTCCCATTATGTACCTACCAAAAGAGGTCTAAGGAAGTACAACTGGTGAAGCAGCATTCAGATCATGGATACCCAAGATTCACTGATGTGTGTGAGGGGTGAAGGCTTGCCAGAACCCACAGAATGATCTGTTGCTGTTATGTTTTGGTGGCAGATACCACAGCGCACCTTCAGAGGTCTTGGGGAATCCATGCCTCGACAGGTCAAAGCTGTTTTGGCAGGTGGTTTTAATGCTCTGACTGATTGGTGTATATTAACGTATTTTTTACCTAAATCTTACACTCGTTTCAAATACAACCAGCAGAAAAACACAATATTTGAACATGTTGGTGTTAGGTGTAGAGCAGAACTGGAGTGGGTGAAGAGAACTGATTTTTACATGCTCTCATGAGATCTAGTAAACTGGTGTGTTTTTGTTTGCTGGCTTTGTCCAGCACTTGAGGTTCCTGTGGAATTGGGTTTCTTTTGAACAGCTGCCATGCAAGGTTTTTTCCCCATCCTCGAGATATTTGGAGAAGTATGTTTTGCATACATTTGATTAGTTATAGCTATAAAGAAACCATATTTACATTCAAATAAAAATAATTTACTTATACTCAAATCCTACACGGATCTCAGCACCTTTCACAGTTGCCCAAAGTTCCTTTAAAAAATTTTCCAGCTAAAAATAAAAGACAAAAAAAAAGGAAACAAGTCAACTCAATTCAATTCAAATATATACATCAATGTCGTGTCACTGACATGATTTATCTAAATTTGTTTTTGTACATCCAATTTAATTTCATAATGTAATGTCAAACCCCAGAATAAAACAAAACCCTGCACTGTGCATTGTGAGACTATGACTTTTACTGCTGCGCTGTCCTACTGCACATGCTATCCTTAAACATCCGAGATTCAACGACATACTTAGATTGTTTAAAGGCTAACACCTCCTCATATGAATGTGTCAAACACATAAATACAGAGGAATTTGAGTTCCTAACTTGTGATAGGTCACATTCCTTTGTGTGCAAGCACAGTAGGCAAATAGTTAACTTTAGATCGATAGTCAGAAAACGTTTTATCTTTTACAAATTGAAGAAATACGGCATAAAAGACTGTTTAGCCCCGCCCACATAGCTCGTGTGTTACGTATATGGTGGTTGGCAACACTAGTAGATGCACTTACAGTAATGCAAAATGACAAAAAGTGGTGTTTAATGATATGCAGTCACCCCCACTGTCACTGCAGATTCATCCTCTTCATCAAATTTATAAATATCATCAGAATCTGAAGAACCAGCACTGGGAAATTCCCAGTCCAAGTCAGTCATAATGGTGTTTTACCGTGACATTGTTTACTGTTGTCCACCAGTGATGTCACACGGTATCGTCTGTAATTTCCATAGCGAGCTCAGTTTTTTTCCCTGTCAATTTTAAATTAAGCTGCTATTTTCATTTTCATTAATGTCTATATATTTCAGTATCTAAAACAATGTGAATCTCCAAGGGTGTCCATTAGGTGGTGCCTAGGCTTTAAATTAAATTTGCTATATAACATTACATAGCCATAACATTTAAACCATCAGACCATTATGAGGAGTCATGAACAACGTTGATTATCTTGTTACAGTGGCACCTATTAAGTGGTGCAATATATTAGGTAGCAAGTGAACAGTCAGTTCTCAAAGTTGATGTGCTGGGCGCAAGAACAATGAGCAAGTGCAAAGATGCGAGTTACACGGCCCAATTGGTGGTGTGTTAAAAGCAGGAAAAATGCGCAAGTATAGGAATCTGAGTGACTCTGTCAAGGGCCAAATTGTAATGGTTAGAAGTCGAAGTCAAAGCACCTTCAAAGCATCAGGTCTTGTAGGGTGTCCCCAGTATATAGTGGTTAGTACCAACCCAAATTAGTCCAAGAAAGGGCAAACGGTGAACCAGTGACAGGGTCATGGGTGCCCAAGGCTTACTCATGTGTGTTAGGAGCGAAGGCTAGACCATCTGGTCCAATCCCTAAAAAAAAATATCCGCAAATCCACAGGATCTGTGCTAATGTCTTTGTCCCAGATACCACAGCACACCTTTAAAGGTCTTGTGGAGTCCAAGCCTCAATAAGTCAGAGCTGTTTTGGTGGCGTGTGGACTGATTAGTGTTTATTAAGTAGGATGAAACATATTCCCAATTGGCTTTTGGTGTAACTAAGCTATTGGTTCTGCATCCCAACACCTGCTGCACTACACACATCTTTCAGAAACAGGAACACACAGGTATGTGGAAACACTTACGCAACCAAGCCTTGATAAAGCGTAGTGCAACGTTGTTGCAAGCTAATGAGACACAAACATCATTTTTTCATTACTGCTGAAACAGAAATTGCTGTACACAGAAAAGGGAGCAAAATAATATGATGTTGGACTGGTGTATGGTGTGAATGCATTTATTCTGAGCATAAGCGTATGGATTGCTTATATAGACCACTGGGGCAGTTTATAATGCAGACCTGATAAGTCTGCGCTACAGCAGTAAGATAGAGGACGTAACAGACACAAAGAGCTTTGCAGCCCTGTGATTAGCCAGAAAGATGTGGCAATGGAATGTAATTTGCTCCTTTCCTCACAATTTAGGGCCACAAAGGGCACACTATGTGAAAAGGCAATGAGTCAGCCATGTGCAAAAAAAAAGAAAATGATTTCACCCCTCAAAAACAACCTCCTAACTTCATCAAGCTGGTGAAACTAATTACAAAATTAGCATCGGCGGATGCTTTGTGCCTATAAATGAGCTTGGAGAAATGTGTGTCTCGCACTCAGCCGTTTCAATCAGCGTGCGGCAGGCCAGGGAGTGCAAGGCTAATCAGGGATGAGCCACAGATGCATGTGCTGAACCGATTGCAAAAAGGTGGGTTAAGAAGGCTGGTTAAAGAGACAGCAGGACAGGGAGGAGCCATAAAGGTGCTTTTAAAGGGCAACTGCTGAGACTGAAACTGACATTCAGCTGGTTTCGAAGGGCTTGCATGCTTACTGTCAAAACATGACGGCAAAGACACAGTTAGGACTCATGGAGCTATTAATACCCGCGTACGGTTGACTGACAAAACGTTTCAATTTCTAAAGCACAACGTCTTTAAAAAGATACTGCATTTCTTCCTATGATGAAACATTTCTATCCTGATGAGAGTGGTCTCTTTCAGAATGACATCATCACCAGAAACACGGCACAAGGGCTTACTTAATGACGTACTGAGTATGAAAAAGATCTGCATCCACCTTGTCTCTTTGGTGGCAAGGTTAGGGAACCAGTCTTGTACCTGGAAAGTTGCCGGTTGAATCCCACCGTACTGACAAGACATGACTGAAGTGCCCTTGAGCAAGACACCCAGGAGCCGTGGATAGGGGTTGCCCACTGCTCAGGGCAGGTGTGTTCACCAGCCCTTGTGTATGCGTTCACTAGTAGGTGTGTCATTACACGGATGGGTTAAATGTGGAGGTACAGGGACAGTAGGGCAATCAACACACTTTCACCACCATCATCAATACACCAACCAAGAACAATATAAAGAGCATTGTTCATTCCTCTGTTACAGATCCAGAGACTTACACTGAGAGCTAAAGCCACCAGGTGCCTTCTGGTGGCCTACTCTTTATTTCATTTTATAAATTAACTCAGAAACCGAGAGCACATGAAAGAGACTTCTATAAAAGTCGATTAATATAGGAGCGGTCACAACATGTGCAGAGCCAGGTTCCTGGGTTTGTTCGCTCATCTCTTGTTTAATTGAGAAGAAAAACATTGCTCTTTAAGCATTTTTTGACTGACAGTTTGGGGTTTTCCTACTGAAAACATACAATAGTTGGCATGTCAGATAGTACAATATAATCAGCCATGCACGTCACTGAATGTCTTTGCAATGTAATATCATGTAGAAAGGAGGATGATAATATTATTACATCGCTTGGTGTGGGCACAGCAGTTTCCTTTTTTCTTTCACTTGTTTGTGTCCTGTGTGGATTTTCTGTAATACAGTGTATTCTAAAGTGCCCAAAATTAGTATAATGGTGGATATTGCAAAGCCTAAACTGGATAAACTGGTAAACTATTTAGCTTTTACCTATTTTAAGCTTCCGGCTAATGATAATTGGTTGGAGTCATTTCCAACCTAAATGAGAATTAAACCCATAAACGATCTCTTAATAAGCTAAAGCATGCTCTGTGAGAATTCCCGCTACTTAATATCACTCCCACTGTAGCCTAGCAACGGCATTATGACTGCGATCAGCCTCTTGTCTGAGACCCAGAACCGTTACTGAAAATGAATAAATCAATGTTTGCTCCCATCCCTGTGGTCAGCCCACTGCGTCATTTGGATTTGAGCTATCGAATCAGGTCGCAAACCTGATTCATCATTCGCTGTCGCATCCTGAGGGATTTTCCACTGCTCAGGTTTGACAAGGCGCTATAAACCTGACGGGTGGCATGTTGTCTTTGTGACTGTTTTGACGGAAACGCTCCATCAAGCACCGGGCACTAGATGATCATGTTGCCATAAAACAGTCTGCAGGATAACACATTGCACCTATAAGGGTCTATAAACTGGTGACAGTGTTGCATTTATTAAAGTCATAAACACACTGAAATGCTAATGTTAAGTTTGTATGACCCTGAAATGCTCAGTCAAGCTCAGTGCCATGACACACACACACACACACACACAGACTTCTGATTGCACGGCAGGATTTAGAACCCATAAAAATACACATTTTGACAATTTATTGAATGCAGAGTGTTTTTATATGCCGAGTGCGAGTCGTTGCAGGAAGTCGACAAGTACCGCGTACTGACGCACAGACACACACTCCTACAGCGTCTCTTGTGTCTAAGCTCACGGCAATCCCTTTGTGGCCAGGCTCTTCATTAATCACAGTAGACTGGAGCTGGGCACAATAGCCTGTGTCTGGGCCTTTTGATTAGGCTGTCAGTTTACACCTAAACAGCCCAAGCCTGGAACACACCACCCGATGATTAGAAATCAGGGGGTTGTTCCTAAGTGTTTATTTGCCTCGGGGCTGTGGTTAATGGTGGTTGCAAAGTTGGAGAACCTGAATTACGTGGCTAGTGTGAAGGTGAACTAAAGAATCAAATTGTTTACGCTCCTGGAGGTCATTAGTGCTTGCGGGGGGAGGCTGTGTATAAGAAATAAAACAACGGGGTGTGCTGTTATATGACAAGTCATTTAACAACAACTGTTCTCAACTTTGAATTTAGTAATAAACAACAAGCTTTTTAATTATTTATAGCCAGCTTTGAATTACTTTCTGTTATCACTAAAAAAAAAAAAAAAAAAAAAAAAAAATGTTAAGTAAATATCTCCAAAACATTGTTTTGCAATATTAACAATTATACAACTTTCTTTTTTTCTTTTAGCTTTAAATAATTAGCTCTACATATTAGTTAATATTATTAGCTTTAGATTATGTAGACCACCTGGCGTACAAGTCCCTGTGAATGAGCTGTTACTATAAAAATGCTAACAAAGGATTGGGTGCTACAGCCGAAAAATATATCATGATAAAATATTTCACTTTACTCGATATCAATAATTTTTAGCATTTTTATTAAACAATTTTAAAAAAAGGACATGCAACGAAAAATTCTGAATTTAATTTTTTTTTTTTTTTTTTTTTTTTTTTAAATGTAGCCACTAACGGTTAATAATTTAAACAATGAGGAATGAGCTCACTTTGAGGTACACATTAAATAAGGTGATAAAGTTTGTTATATCCTGACTCGCGGTCTGGACAGTTGTCCTGCCCGACTTACACGCAACGTTGTTCTGACTGCCAAACAGCAAAACAGCCAAACATACAAACTTGCCATACTTGTGAGCTGACTTGTCCTTTTTTATTATTATTATTTACAATTTCCATATCATCAGATCCAGTGCAGGAGAATGTTTGGGGTTTAGAATGTTGCGTATAGGTTATGTGCTTTCCCAGCAGTTAATAGATTTAAGAGAAACAGTGAGTAAGTTAAAATCAAAATGAGTGTGTTGATATAAACCTTAAATTAAATAAATATAAAAATAAATATTAATCTAGATCAGTTTAATTAAAACTTGACCTACGGTCAGAGCCAGGCTAGTATAAAAACCGCCGCAGGGCCGATCATATTTGTGAACTCAGTAAAGAGCTGTGATATGTGGTTAAAATATCATATAGTAAAATCATCTTGTAATATTGTAATATTAATATTATACTGCCAGTTTGTCCAGCTGTACTGATCTACACAGAAATTCAAAAATGAAGACTGGATCCTCTGTGGTATTTGATATGTTTGGCTGCTCAGCGCTTACCCTTCACACTAGACTCGTCTCAAAAGAAAATGAATTCTCTCTGACACTCTTTTCTTCACACCCTCACAAGAACACACAGTGACACACAGGCAGACTTCCGAAGAGCGAAATCTACCATAATCACAGTACTGGTCGGAATGAAGTTTTAATAGGAATGCCAGACGAGCCACGTTAGTGTGAGAGCCACTCTGGATATACCGAGTCGATTTCCTCTATTACTGAAGAATTTACAGAATTAAAAATGAAAAAAGATGGTACAAGACGTTCATTCATGACAGGACCCCAGTGACCCTTTGCACCAATCAAATAAATGTTTAGCTCACCAGTCAGGTAAACATTTACAGAAAGTCTACACATCTGTTCCAGCTTTCCAAGCACCGAATCATTATAAAATATAACCAAATATATAATATTTTAGTTCACCAGAATGATGCAATGGGCCTAAGTGTGTTTTAAAGTGATGGGGTTTTCCTTTGTCAGCTGATACAATAAAAATGTCCACCCTTTACTAACACACTCTTCACATCTTCTGCATGTCATTACGCAATGTGTCAATATTATTGGCGATATCTTTTTTGCCCCCTTTGTTTTAGAAAAGGATGCCTGACCCTCAAAATCCATAATGCAGATGTTCTGTACAGCACTCAAAACCTTTAACAAAATATCGACCACCATGTATCTTTCATATTACACACTGAAACCTCTACAGTAAAATTAAACACTCAATGTTAAACTGTCCATGTTGCATTAGGTGAGAGCTGAATTAATGCATAATGGGAAATTTGGCAGGCAATTCATCCAGCCCCATTGATTCAGTCTATCCAATACTTTTAGTATAGTGCATTCTGCTTCTGACATTTAAACAGGATCTCTGTTGTATAATATGGTCAATACCTCCCTAATAAGGGAAGCGGTGCGGTACTATATTCAATTTGGTCAGTATTAAGCCCTCGTCAACGTGACAACTGGACAAAAAAGCCCTCTTACGCAATCACACTCCAAAACTTTCTTTGATATACAGAGGATTTGGGAAATCCCAGCATCGTGTCCAAGTAGCAATGCATCCCAGATCCATGAAAGCCTTTGCCAACTGGTTCGGTGTTCTCAACCCTTTGGTGCTCTTTCCCCACTGCCGGACCACCCTGAGCCGGGTCTATTTGCAAAATAAAGCTTCCCTATTCAGTGCTCAGAGTTTACCCTGGCTGTAGTCTCTTAAAGCCAATGAAATGAGCCTGTGTGTTCAACCCTGGGACCTCTGATTTAGGTTAGTCAAAGCTTTGAATGGAGCACTAAACAGGCCTGAGCATACAGATGCTGCTGTCAAAGACAAATCAGAAGACTGAAGCTAAACCACAAGCACTTTCTCACTTCCTATGAACCTGAGATATGGTTTCAGTCGGTAGACACTTATCCAAATTATCCAATCCATGCAGGTTTAGGGCCAAACAACTAAAACCTGGGACTAAAAGGGTCCCACAAAATTTCTGATCACTTGTGCAGTTCTGTTTGGGTATATTTTTATCCACTTGTATAATAAGCATTATACATGTCTGTATTTTCTGACGGACTGTGCTTGATGAAGATGATGAACCTCTTTGGCCAATGTCAATGATCTTACTGATTTTGAAGGGTCTACTTATGTCTGGCAAAGCATGATCCTCTTTTCAAGTGCCTATTTGTTGCTAGAAAAGAGAAAAGGCAAAAATATTCAGCACTAAGCTCGACAAATCTGAGCACTGTTTGAGGATTTACACATCAATAGAATGCTTTTCGAGTTTAATGGATACACAGATGTGAAACCCAAGTGTCTGCTATCAGAAAACCCATACTTATGTGCTACACAGCAACATGCAGAAGCCTAAGATACACAGTTAATACTTGTGTATGAAACAATACATACAAATATATTTATATATACAGACATAACTGCATTTATAACTGCATATATAAACAGTACTGCATTAACTACATGAAGAAATGCATTAACATGCTTATTTAAATATTCCAAAAAAGAGACTTATTACCCAATAACCAGCTATGTAAGAAAAACCGGAGCACGTGAACGAATAAGAGAAAGCATGCGTATCATTTCCTCCTCGCTGTAATCAAATACACTCCCGTGGTTTCCCTATTACTGAACATGTTCAACGCAACAACTTCTACAGAACACCCGTAACACTCGATCACACAAATTCGTTCAGCTTAATAGATATAAGCTTGCATTTTGTAGAATTTAAGAAGTAAAGGGTGAGCTCAAGAGTATTTAAGCATCCTCTTACTGGAACAGTACCACTGATCCCACACATTATCAAAATGTAGGGCATTTCCCACTCTCTATAGGCTGTTACATGAGAGCTGGTACACAAACCATTTCTTTTTAAACGTATAGAGTCCAATTTGCTGCAGCCCACCACATGGACGAGCTTCATGTGGCTTGAGCAACACCGCCCACATGCCTGGCAGTGAGCAAGAATGCACAAGCTTTCTGATAATATTCAGCTGGAGAGCCTTCGCCATCCCCAATCACACACACGACAAGGTTTCGCTAGAAACACAGCCCGCATGATTAGACAAACACAATGAGCAGGTGGCCGAAGGGAGGTCACCTTAGTGAATGACGCTAATTCGTGACCAACTATTTGTCAGATGAGCAGATGCCGAACACTTAATATAAATGACACCAAATTAAAAAGGCTTGCAAACCTATGACAAGTGCATCAACTTCACAAGAGTAAACTTTGGGAAAAGAGCATCTAATAAGCGCCATAGCTTAGTGCTCAGGTGTGAAATAGCAAACAATCATAATGACATAATGAATCATAATGACCGGCCATAACATGATATTAGAAAGTCTTATAACATTTCCAACAAAGCTTCTCTTAGATCCATTATAAAAAGTATCATTTGAACATATTCACATTATGTCATATTTAATAAAATCTAAGGTTCTGCATCCACATCCCCACCGTAGGCTCAAATGAAAGTCATGGCTTCACATTCTCCATAGGAGGTGATGTTCATCCAAATAAAAAAGCTCTAGTCTTAGATGTAAAAGAAAAAAAAAAATCATTTTTGTAAAATCCAGAAAGCTTCCAAGCCCCTCTACAGGATTACAGCTGTAACGATCGTCCAGGTTCTCCAAGATCAGGGGTGTGCAGCACCGGTCCTGGTGGAGCCTGTATCCAGCACACCATGTAGGCATCTCTACTCAAAAACATACCTACTAAACCTGTAAATTAACAGTTAGTCCAATCCGTTGTGTTTGAGTACAGAAACCTACAAGCAGTGCTAGACACTGGCTGTCCAGGACTGCATTTGCGCACCCCTGTCCTAAATCGAGGTGGTCATGGAAGTTAAACAAGAACAATGAGATGAATATATCTATCTTCACAGATGTCCATTCTTCCTTCGTTTACAGATCCTGTATTGTCTTCATCTGTCAGTCATTATAATGTCATTTGTAAGACCTCATAACATAGCATCATCATATCAGTGCAGGTGATCAACCAGGACACCATCATGGAGGACCATTTAATAATCATCAAAACCTCATAACATAAAAGTCTTTCTCTGGGTTACAAAGTATTCACATGGAGTATTAAACCATAGGCAATATGAATAAGTGAAGTGGCTCATTGATCATTCTGCTTGCACACGGAGGAATTTGAGCTCCGTATTTAATCCATCCATGTGTCGAAAAACACACACTATGAGGGTAGTGATCACACATGCCAAAAGTGGTGGCCAACCTTATCCATGATGACACCCAGGGAGCAGTCTGGGCTTTGGTGTTGGGGTTAGGGTCTCAAACCGGGGAGACCTGTTCTGGTTCCTCAACCACAAGCCCATGTCTGCCATCATATACAGGAACCGGAGTCTCGGTGCAACCTAAAGACCTTTTGATTTGTATTGACAACAAGACAACATGGGTCCTTACCTTCCAAGCTCATCTCCAATCTCATACTGGTCCTCCACGTTCTCCTGGTTGAAGGCGGTCATGGTACTGGGTGCTTCCATCACCTGCACCTTCATGATAGCTTACATCGAAACCTACTCATATTCCACCTATAAGAGAACAGATCAGGGATGTTATTATAAAACGGAGGTCTTATTTTTATTTCTAATCAGGTATATAATCGTATACCGGCCCTCCAGGAGCGGCACTTTGGAGGTCTTAATAATCGACGACGACGCGACTCCTGTACGTTAGAACGACATATTATGGGATATACTGTGTAAATGGTTGTCGTGGTGAGTAATTAATAAAATTCAGGTTGCCTAGTGAACACAGAACGCACGGTATATTAGACAGATACATCTATGTATATGCGTGTGTATGTGTGTAAAACAGCTGCGGCTGTAACGTTACCACACTATCAACCCACGACACACGCACACACTCTCCGTCTCAAGAGTGTGTGAGCTCTAAAAGCGATCCGGATTCGCATTTCCGTCCGTGTCACATCGGGTTTTCATTACAGTGTAAACGCGTAAAGGCGTGTTCTTCATTAGACTTCACAGCGGAGGGTAAATGATATATGCACATATATGTATATATATCACCCGCAACACTTCCCTTATTACATCTCAGTATAAAAAAACAAGCGTTACAATATTACCTCTAATCCTCCGGTGTCGTCAGTACGCAGAAAACAGGTAAACTCCGGATTAAAGCGTTTAAAAGCCGCATACCGTCCGAGAGAGACGCGAAAATGGCATGGTGAAGGAAATGGGAGGCTTCTAACAATGTAGGTGTGCGGCGTTGCCTGAGCACGGAGCGCTGTGTGAACACTAAACAAAACTGCAGGGGGCGACATTGTGCGTTATTACGCTGTACATGATACACAACACATCAGGACGGTCTACTGAGTAGCTATGTACACAATTACAGGGTCTCTCTCTCCATCCTCCCCTTCACTCTGTATGTGTGTATGTGTGTATGTATGTATGTATATATCCGACCCTCTCTCTATGTCTTGAGAGTCTTATCTGACCCAACATGGACATGGACAGTCTATAAAACACCATAATGGACAGATATAGAAACCATGAATCAGATTATATCAGATTTATAACTATAACTGTAACTATATCTAAACTTTCATATATAATTGCACTATCTGTGTCACTCAAATGGATTCCCTTATGAGTCTGGTTCCTCTCAAGGTTTCTTCGGCTTGTCATCTCAGGGAGTTTTACCTTGCCATTGTCGCCAACGGCTTGCTCATCAGGGATACATTTTCTATAAATGTATAACCGTTATTTTCATAAAGCTGTGTTGGGACAATGTATGTTGTTAAAAGCGCTATACAAATAAAATTGAATTGAATATTGTGTAACTCACAAACATGGTACTGCTACAGCAAACACAATGTTGGCAATTAAATTCACCCAGAACCACGTCTAACAACAAACAACAGTCACAAAGCTGAAATCAGTACGTGCATTTACATAGATCCCTAAGGAAGAAGCCAAAAAACCAACAACAGGCAACAGTGGTGGCAAGGAAAAATCTCCCACACGACCCAACGAACAACCCCTGAGAGGAAAGTTCAATTCCCAGAATGAACAGCTACTCAGACGCTCGACCCGTTAGCACTCTCTCTCTAACAGCAATGTGCCTGAAAGAAGTTGTTGAGAAGATGTTATTTACTGCAATTTTATCAATCCACAATTATGTACAATGTGGTTTGATTGTGTAAATTAAAAAAAATGCACAACACATTGCTCTTATGAGTATTCTTCCCCTTGGGTTGTATTTGCTACAATCACCTTTTGAATGCAATTGCATCTACTGAATCTACTGGGATACGTCTCTGTCTTTGATTTGAACCACTACTCTTGCTCAGAGCAAATAGTTTACTTTTATGATTCCCCACAACCCTGATGGTTTTCCAGTCCTCGCTGATGAAATATATTTTTATAAAAATGTGATGCTAACATTAGCATGCCTCATTGTGGGGATTGTTTTTCTCAGGGTAATTAGTTGTGTTATTTATTTATTTTGGAATATAAACCACTTGATTTTATATAGTTTTTCACAGTAAGCGTTTTCTTCTTGCCCTGCTTCTATAAACCAAATCTTTGTGTAGTGTGCACTGTCCAGACTTTGTTTGTCCTGTAAACAGCTTATCCCATCTGAGATGGATACAGAGATGGATACACTACAGAGTTAATTCGGCCCTCCTGGCTGCTTCTCCGACTAATCCCATCCTTATCATGTCACTGACGTCTGATGGATGGCCTTGACTAGACAGAGGTGTGGTCATGTCATATTCTTTCCAGTTTTTAATATTGCATCTAATGGTCTTTTGCTGGATGTTAAAAAACGTAGAAATTTTGTAACCAAACTCTGATTCTTACATTTCAGAAAACTGATCTGGACTGGTTCTTATTGATGCTCTTTGTTTAGGTTCATCCTCTAACAAACTCTGCAGCTTGCCAGGAAAAGGTGTATTTATATCGAGATCATGTGACACTTTAATTGTACTCAGGTGGATTTCATTCAACTAATGTCATTTCTGTTTGCAACTGATTTACATGTTTCACAGCAAAAGGGGTGAACACTTCCACAGTGAAACCATTTTTAAAAGAATAAATAATTTTATTAAACTATATTATTTTCCTCACATTATTTACACCCTTATTGACATCAATAAATTATTACCCCAGTTAAGTCTATTTCATTTCCAGATTGCAAAATGCAGAAAGGTTCAAGCAGAAGATTATTTACGTATGTAAGACCTTGTAACACCTTGCATAGGATTTATTTACACGTCTATTGTTTCTGATTCTGCTTTAACTG
>JAOVVF010000028.1:8128246-8140036 GCA_028565595.1 Duopalatinus emarginatus
TCAAAATCTGGATAGAGGCCAGTAAGCCAAAACTAGTTCAAGTTACAGTTTCTTGAGAAATAGCCAAGTAAAAAAACACATCTGCTTACTGCCTCTACTTGACTCAGATGGGAAAAACCTAAAGCTTTGAAATATGTGTAATAATGTAATTGCGTGCATGCGATTTCACAAACATTCTGTGTAAGTCAGAAAGAAAGCGAGCATGATAGAAACCTGTGTTTAGCTTTTTGACCCCTATCGTTGTCATCTGCTATAGTTGCAGCTGCATCTGTCCTCTTTCCAGCTCTTACACACACACACACACACACACACACACACACACACACACACACACACACAGAGAAAGAGAGAGAGAGAGACCAGCAGCTGTCATTGCGAAAGTCCTGAGATCATGTTTCCCCACAATAATGCCCTGTCTTATTACACCATGATGCTCCTGTGCACCCTACAAGATTTTGATACTTACCTTTTTTATACTGAACTCATTTTCCACTTCAGAATGTTCTGACTTTAGACAAGCTATAATTCTACATGAGGTAGCAACTTCATGATTTCTCATTTTATTCACACTGATGAAGTGACAATTACTACTTAACCGGTACACCCCAAGGTAAAAGACCCAGTTAAAGCCTCTAATTATCTCTAATACTTCTTTTCATTACATCTGCTACAACCATTAATTGAGACATCAAAAAACATCCATGACTTCTAGTAGATGTTGGAGCCAAAGAGATCATTACTACATCTCAACCACACATGACTACTATGACACATGACTACTACAATCACCACACATGACAAGAGTGGTTGCAGAAAGATGCAGACTCTGCCTGCTGATTGACTGACTGTTTATGATGGACAGACTGTTGGCTTCTAAACACTGATTAAAGAAATGTGTCACCAAGTACACACCTATGTGTTGTGGATATGAGATCATGCTTACTGTTCTTGTGCTGTTTAGCATATATGCTAGTATATTTGAATGGCAAATATCTTCCGATATTTTTGGGCAAATATCAATGGCTGTGGACACTGTGACACTGTCATCACTGTTGGTTTAAACATAGTGGTACTTACCATAGCGGTCAGTGGAACAGAGTGAACGTTTCAGACGTATTTTCAGCTCCAGTGGGATGATGCATTTGCACCCTTAAAAGACTTTATCTGCTACTGCCCATAGGTAAAAGCAATATTTTACAATAAAAGCAAAAAAAAAGCAAAAATAAATAAATAAATAAATAAATAAATAAATAATCAATAAAAGCAAAATTTCAATATTCTACAGGCAAATATTTGGAATTGGGCATATAAATATAGGTCAAATATATGTATACATATATGTAGCAGAAATGATGAATTAATGTATGTCACTAAAATATATTTACAAATCTATGTTACTAAAGTACATGCATAAATAATAATAAAAAAACAAACATTAACACATATATTGTAAAAAACATTTACTTTGAAAGCAATCCCATCTGGTGAAGAAAATTTACATATATTTTACATTTAAAAATATACATTTAAAATATATATGCGATAAACCAAGGACAACAGCAGATCTTTAAAGCAACTTAACAAATTAACAAATTTCAGTACGACAACAATAAATAACAAATCAATCAACCTCTACTTAATTAATACATTTTGGCAAACCATATATTGCAATATAAATAATATATTTAGATAGGTGATTAATATATTACCTTATATCTGCAAAATAGGTTTTGTTCCTCCAACCATAAATAAATAAATAAACACTACATATGGTGACAAAAAATTGAACTGGGTTTGTAATAGGTTCATTCAAAGAATTTTTTTGACTTGTGTAAAACAATACAATTACTTGTTACCACCTTAAATATTTTTAGGTTAAAACGGACAATCCATTTTCACAGTGTATACTGTAAAATGTCAATATATATTTTTCCAGGTGGGTGGTGTAACAAATACTGAACAAAGCACGCTACAGTCTGAGTATGATAAGAAGTCCATTTAACCAATGACACTTTGATTAATGGTCCTTTTTCAGAAAGCCACTTTATGCATAACTATGTTTATTTGCTTTAAGTAGACATATTTATTTGAGAGCAAACTGACAATCCAGTACAGACAATGTGCCCAATATTTTTTCTTCATGGAGAGAAAGTACAGAAATGAAATTCCCAACAGTAAACAAATGAAGAACCTGTGATCCACATGGAGTATAAATTGAACAAGCATAAACTGCACAATAAATAAAGTTAATCCTAATCTTTACTACATTTAAGGAAAAAGATTTGTTGTTTGGTCTTTGGTTGACTGAAAGTCAGCTGCTTTTTATATGTGGCAGTGGAGAATCAGGGTGCTGGGTTTTGCATGCCATATTCATGAAAACAAAGCAAAAATATTAAAACAATGGAAACAAAAACAAAAATGAATAGACCCACAGTAACATCTGCAACAATTTTGCAACAATTACGTATGAAGACCAGGGTAGGCTTTTTATTTTTTAAAAGGTTTTAAAAGGATCCATTGTTTACTCCTGGCCTACTGGTAAACCACTTTCAACTATTTGGCACCTAAGAACTGCCTGATTTTGGCTGATCTCATTTGTCAGATAGATGTAAATTAAATCAAATCGAAAGCATGTGCTGCTTGTTTAAGTGTCCCAGTCCTTGATTCACAATCAAACCTGCATTTAAACTAGTGAGCAACAAAGTGACAGGCCATCATGTGCTTATTATTCATGTGTGGTAAAAAGAATTTTGATTTCAGCAACAGCGGTAAAGGACAGAAGGTAAGCAGTGTAGGGACAGAAAGATTCTAAGACTAAGGCTAAAACACTTTTTAATACATTTTTTATTCCCTAAATGGGTGAACATGGTCTTTCTTTGTAGAGTTTGCACATTTTCCTTGTGTGTGTAAGGGTCTTCCTCCCACAGTCCAAAAACATGCATGAGGTGAAATAGAGATACTGAATTGCCCATAGGTGTGAGTGTAAGTGTGAGTAAATGTGTGCCATGTTTCCACCCAATGAGCTCTGGGATAGGCTCCAAACCCCCCAAGAACCTGGTTAAAGGCATAAGCAGCTTAGATAATTAGTGAGTGAGAAATACACTTGTTAATCTCAGACACAATATAGCTAAGAAAGTCTTGTTTTTTTAGGCAATCTTCACATTATTTACTAGAATTGCTTTTTAAATTACTTCCAAATGGCAAACCTGGCTTTCGGTTTTTACTCTTATTCAGGCACATTTTGTCTATACTAAGTAATGCACTATTTAAACTGTACTGAGCTTGACTTGACAAAATATATCACATATAAATATATAAATATAAATCATCAAGCTCCAAAATGGATTCAAACAACAATGATTTATGGACTGGGCACAAAAAAGTCTTATAATTTAAGTTAATTGTGCACATAATGGAGTGTATAATATCACCTTTGTTCATGGATGAAATTCTTGTCTTTTGCTTATCTTTGAATCTCGACCCTGAATGGCAAAGGTGGTGCATCTTGAGCTCCTGACACATGTCTCTTTCCAAAAGTGATGTCTATTTTGGGTTGTCACTTTGCCTTCGTGAACTTTGGCTGTGAGAACAATGGCCATTCTGTTCGCCACTCCCTCATCTCCTTCTCTCCATCTCATTCTGTCACAGGGCAGGTATTTCCTGAGGGAACATGGCCCATTATCAGAGCCGAGGAAGGTCATGTTTCAGCACTGTATTTCTCCAGGAGCTCTGGACTTCAAATCAATATCTACGTACGTGGGGTTCTGTAACAGGCACCCGAGCCCAGCACCCCCAGCTGGAGGTTGTCACTCTGTCATGCTGTGTATGTGTCTCCCACAGGGCTATGAGCAGTATACAGGCTTGGAAGTCTGAGATAGAGGGGTAGAGAGAGAAGGAGAGAGGGTGAGAGATGGAAAGAGGGAGGGGGAGAGAAGGAGGGTGAGAGATCTGGATACGGGTGCACAGCTGCTGGTAGGCTGAAATTACGGGTTGAAAAGGTCACCGAAAGCAACGCTTCATCAATCTGAAGGCCAGTGCTGTTAAAGGAAGGTTGAGTTTTCAGGGCTGAAAGGTTATATGACTGCAATATTTACAGTGCTAATGTCATTGTGAAATCTAGTGATCCTGGTTGTTTTGAAAGCACAGAAGATGTGCCGGATGAAAGACAGAAAGCATATGAAGCAGAAAAAGAGTTTGCTTTTAAAGTCTGGTTCCAGGCATGTCTATTGTAGTTCCTGTTCCGTATGGAAACATGAAAAACGATACGGTCCGTCACTGAGATGTCTACAAAAACGAAAAAAAAAGATCTTCACACCAGCAGGCTAGCCTTGTCAGCTAGGGAAAACCAAGAGGCTTTCCAGATGCATGCTTTAGTCTTTGTCTATGCTGAAGACAGATATCTGGACATCGTAATCCCAGCCTTGGCTCCTTGCCAACAACTTTCTCTTTGTGATTTATCGGCCATTTGTAAAGGGATGTTCTGTCGAGTTGAAGGGGAGGCTAGAAAGCAGATCCAAACTAACATATCATGCATGTGTTTTTTAAATAATTTTGTCTGTGGAGAAACATAGCAACAGTGATATTTGTATTCTCAAGAGTAATTGCGACAGAGATTGCATGATATAATGGCATTGGGGAGGAAATTATACTTTTTTTAGTCTTGTTGGTTTTTGCCACGATTCAGGATGGCCATCAATATGTATAAGCAAGATTTTTGGAGCTTAATAACCATAGTAAAGGTAAGGTGAAACTCTGATAGGAACATGATTAGATTTAAAATTTATTGAGAAAAGATTTTAAAAGTTATGAATAGTTATGTTTGTAGTTAAAAGCTTAGAACTGGGTCGCAGTAATCAAACCTAGGAGGCCGAAGGGTTTCTTAAATACAGGAGGCAAGTATCTGTCTTAAAGCTGTTTAAATAACTGTTTTATTTGTCCAGGAGGAACAATGCAAGAAAATTATCTTCATTCCTGTATTATATAAATCAGTTTACTCCAGTCTCCATTCTGTTTCTGTCATTAGGAAATGGCTAAATAAGTAACTGCCTTTCACTGAGAGCTGAAAACTGCTCTCAAGAAGACAACAGTAAAAAAGTATTTCCGTTTTTCCTTTTCTACACCCACTAAAAATGAGAAATAACACCGCATGTTTATAGGCCATCACTGATAAACAACCATCTCAAATATGGCATAATTACTTTGAATGACAAGTTATAAATGAGAGAGCTCAGATTGTTTTACAGACTAACAGGAACTATTGCTTTATTGCTGGTGTGTAAAATGAAGTGAAGTACAAACAGTTTTATCATGTTGCCTCATAAAATAATGATGACTGAGGTTTTATATTTGAAGTGGTCATTCTTTTATCTTATTTTACACACACACACACACACACAAACACACACACACAGTCACACACACACACACACACACACACAGATTTCAAATGTGGATCCAAAATCCACAGTGTCGATATTATATAGTTATATATTATATAGATATTATATAGTATATAGTCAGATAAAAAATATTTTTTAAAGCCAGGGGTGTTTTGAAAAATGATATATTAAATTTGACTACTGATTCAAGTAGTGCAATTGTATTTCCTTTTGTTATTCTTTATAAACTTATTATTATCATTGTGGGGATTTTTGGTCCCCAGCCAGATATAAAAATATGCCCCCTCCTACCCCCCCCCCCAAACACACACACACACACACACACACACACACACACACACACACACACACACACACATTAAATGTCTCTCTAAAATGGCTGTTACTTATCTTTATATTTTGTCTTTATTGGAAAGACAGGACATCATATCTGGTTTTTGCACAGCTACAATATTGTGAAAGTGATTTGGCAAACATTTTCATAATGAATTCCCAAGACTGCAGAGGTTAAGATCTGGGAGACGCAAACTGTCAACCAGACTTACAAAGCAGCCAAGAGTGCAATAAAGAACCCTTCACATTCCCACAGTTAGCATCTAAAAGGTGAAAGAGGTCAGTATGTCTTGAAACTTCATTTTTTTGTGCTTCACTTTTCCCATTTTCTCTTGATTCTTTCCCCCATCAGCCCCTTAGGACCCAAAGATTAAACAAACATCTGGAGTTAATATACATGAGATGACAACAGCTACAACAATTCTGAACCAGAGATGCTATTCTGGCAGAAGTGAAAGATAATGTATCAGAGGAGAAAATACTGACCCATGGTAGCTTACTGTCCTCAGAAATCCAGGCTACTCCCAACTTCATCCCAGAATGCCATGTGTTGTGTTGGGCCTGTTGATGTCTCCTTATCCTATGTTCATTTATAAGCCCAAGCCACCTGTATAAAACTCCTACCAGTTGTCATTATATTTTATGGATTAGTGCTGATCTGGAATTGGCCTTACTTTTGCATTCTTGTTATTTTTCCACTTCTTTTTTCTCTGATAAATCTTTCCATCCTGTCCTGAAGTAGCTCGGTAAAAAAAGAGAGAGAGAGATAGAGAGAGAGAGAGAGAGAGAGAGAGAGAGAGAACAGGTTAGGTTTCAGCTTCTCTCAGCTTTAAGTCCTTGAGGCTAATCATTGGGGATAGCAGTTATCACTTCACATGAGATCCAACACATTGGTACTTAGATGAGTTGTAATGTGTGAAATAGATTAGCAGCCAGTAAGTGCAAAAACATTAACAAAACCATAAATGCAACAGAACCAAAAAATCCCAACAAAACATATGTAAGGAAAACCAAAAACACAATAAAACCCAAACATAACAACAGAACTAAAAACGCAATAAAACCAAAAATCTAACATTAAAACCCAAAACATTATAGCAAACCCACAAACAAAACTTTAAAATGCCAAAAATATAACATGGCAAAAATATTACAGCAAAATCCAAAAATATTACAAAAAAAAAAAAATATATATATATATATATTACAGCAAATCCCCAGAACACAACAATAATGCAAATGCAACAAAACCAAAAATATACCAAACACACGACAACAAAATAAACAACCAACCAACCAAACAAACAAACAATAAAACACATAATGGCAAAAAAGTATTATAGAGAACCCAAACACACTACAATAAAACTTAAAAGCCAATAAAAAACACCAACCACAACAGCAAAACCACTAAGACATGACAATAAAACCAATAAAATGATAACTAAATCAAAAACTTGACAACAAATCCAGAATGAACGCAAAATGGAACAGGAAGATCCTTGTTAAAAATCGGATTAAAAATGTAAAAATAAATAAAAACTTGCACTGTTTTCACTCTGTTATCTCGTTTGTCATGATTTTGTCAGGTTTTTGATTTTGGTGTCTTCTGTCTATTTTTTTTCTTTTCTGTTTCCCCTGTTGTTGTCATAGTTGTGGTTTTGCTTTTTTAGGTTTGTTGTTGTGTTTCTTAATTTGCTGTTCTGCTTTCGGTTTTATTGTTATGTTTGTGTATTTGCTGTTGTGTTTCTGGTTTGTTTTACACTTATATCCAGTACGTTAGAGATGTGTATGCCAGCTCCTGGTTAAACTAGTGGACTTAGTTTACCATATTTACCTCCCCAATGCTATTGCCTAGGGCTATTTAAAGACTGGTCAATGTGAATAAATATATTATCTCATGGTCAATTATGGTAGCGTTTTTACCTCTCCAGTGTTAATAGATAGCTCTAGCATTTAGACATGGGTTGATGGGCACAAGTATGTCAGTTCCTGGTAAAATTAGCCTGTCATTTTGAGTGTTGACAGAAATGCTGAGTGCAGAGGAATCTTGAGATGACATGAGCCTGAGGCTAGGCCTCTTGGCCAGCTGCTGCTGTCAGGTACTGGGCCATTTGGTGGTAAATCACGGCTGTGGCCTGGTGAGAACGCCACTCCAACATCTCCCCTTTCTCCCAGCGCTGATGGGAAAAGCAGCCCCAGCGCCTGTTCCGGCCTTGCTTGAGTTCCAGAAAGAAGTTAACTGTCCTTCCCATGAGGATTATATCATAATCCCTACAGCAACTGCTGCCGAAAGCACATGCCCCAGATTCACTCAGCAGAGGCTAGACTAATTAAGATGTTTTCACTGAAGCTGATTACGTTCTTCTGTAGATGTTGCTTAAGTTTATTTTCTTAGATCACCAAAGAAACAATGACATAATTTATTTTAGTGTGGACTAATATTGCAGATAAGTTTAAATGTAGAGTTTTTGTTTATTTACACTGCAGACTAGATTTCCATAATGTTTTACACTGTCAATATACAAGGTGAGTCAAAAGTCTCATTTTATTACAGAAAAGAAAGGGAAAATGACATATCTGGACACCCCAGCAGATAATTGTGAGGGGGTCTGGAACATGGCCACCATCTTGAAAGCTGCCAAGGTGACGTAACATGATTGGAGATTGGATCTCTGCATGAATGAGCAGGGTTACAGTTGTTCCTATTAGAGGCGAGTCTACATGATGATATGCACTCATTTTAATATAATTTTTATAAAAAAGACTTACTCTATTTTATAACTATAATCACATGCTGTGTATGGTATTTCCATACATGCTATGGTCTAGTGGTGTGCCACTTAACATCTTAACGTCTCCTGCTCTTTATTCAAGTGCAGTAAAAAACAAACAACATGAGAGAGAGACAGCAAGAGCAAGATGGAAAGACACATGGCAACCATGTGGAGGTCATCTTATCTCAAGTTCAAAGAGAATGAGTCGGTCAAGGAGGCTTACTCAAACCTCGGAGTATGCTTTCATGATAAGGACTGGTGGATGGCGTGTTGGCTGGTGAACTGGGGGTCCTTGAGGACACATGCTTGAACCTCGTCATTGACTGATGAGCTTCTGCTGCTTCTTCGAGAATCAAAACCAGACATGTCAACTCCCCCTCTTTGATAACTCCTATTTCATTTTGGTTTCCAGAGTTAAATCAGAATTTATCATAGCATTGAAAAAAATGGTTGACTTAAAGGTACAAGGCACACATGTTGAAAGACCTTGCAGTACATTATGAATGTCTCCCTGGTGAAAATATGTCTTGCTTTGTGGATGATAGCTTATTTATTTGCAAGATTTGTTCACTGAACAAAAATAACAGCAAAAAGAAATTGCACGAGTGAATGCCAGTGTTTGGATTATTATTAATTTAAATCACTGATTTTTAGAAAAAATTTTTAAATCTTTGTGAAAGATAAATAGTTCACTATTGTGAAAGTGAACTATTTGCTTCTGTGCCTGCACAGAGAGGAATGTGACCTCACATTTAACCCATCCATACAGTGAAACACACACTAGTGAACACTTAGGTGCCTTGCTTAAGGGCGCTTCAGTCATGCCTTGTCTGTTGCTGGGATCAAACCCGACACCTTCCCGTCACAAGTCTGGTTCCTTTACCACGAAACCACAGTTGCCACATCATTTAATATACCGCTATATTAATACTGCAATATCCTATTCAACCCAGCAAACAATTTACTGTTATGTTAGCTGGTGAAGGAATCACATTCCAGTGTAATGCTTTAACAGCACCAATAATAGCAAAACAAAGCTTTTGCTGATTAACTCTCAAGTAGCCTCATCCACACTTGTGCCCTTGTTCCATGCTGGAAATAACTTTTTTCCACAATTGGATAAGGCCCTGATGTAAGAACTACTTCTATTGAGGAAGCCTTCCTTTGAAGTCAGGCTTCAGAGTCTGGGGGCTGGGGAGTGTGTTCAGACAGCAGCTCCAGGCCTGGGTTTTCAGAATGACATTATCCAGTTATCTGGCCTGTCCATGGGACTTGATGTTGATGGACGAACTGGGCTGCTGCTCATCCATTCATCTCCATTTAAGCCTGAAGAAGTGACAGTAAGTATGTCTGACATTGGAGGGCAAAAGAAGGTCCTGGATTGTTCGAATGTTATCTCAGACAAGCTGGGATTTCTAAGCTGTATTTTTCATGGCGTTCTAAAGTGTGTGTATCTACTGTTCTCTTTACAGAAGCTTCTGCGGCTGACCAGACTTCCAGTCTCCAAACAGTCTCTCTGTCTGCATATTCACTGTCTCTATTTCCGCATTGAACGAGACGTCAAATACTATCTGTGCACAATTCATTCAAACTGTCTATATGTGCCTGTGTTTGTGGTGGCCATGGTTTCTGCCTGTGTTTCTTCTTCTTTTTATACAGTGACAGAGTGTACTCACAAACTGTATTATAAACCAAGTGGAACATAGTTGAGGGCAAGAGGACATCTGCACTACCATCTGCACTGGCACGACTTAAGCAAGCAGCTGAAATCAATAGCAAATTTTTCATACCCATTGTGAAAGCCTTTTGTTGTGTATGTCTGTATTAGTGTGTGTGTGTGTGTGTGTGTTGTACTCATGTCCTCATTTTTCAGGGACATAGCAGTGAGGCAATGAGTCATAGGGTGAGGGTGTTCTGTGGGTCATTAAACAGGCCGGTGCAGCTCCATGGCGCATTCCAGGCAGGGTAAGGTCAGACCAGAGGCTAAGGATATAGAGCTGTCTCTACGAACATACCCAAAGCTCAGGTTGTGAATCTTTGCCTTCCACTGAGATCTTCGCCTACTTGCCCTCTCAGGCAGTTACATGTATGGTGATACAGCTGGAAAAAACAGAGAACATCTGACTTAAATGTAGCCCATTATCTTAACAAGAGCACAAAAGGGCAAAAATTGTTTGAAGCTTGTACCTGAAAGTATTTCCAGTTACTGGAGCTCCAATTATTTTGATTTAGTGATCCTTAATCAGTGCCAATGCCATGGAAGATTCATAAGAATTCAAATGAATGCTAAGCCTGCCCTTTGCCCTAACCTCAACTGAGCTGGCTTGTGGAGGCATGTTGTTTTAATCAGTTCCAGATTTATTTTATTATGAATCCCATTAGAAAGAACTTCGAAAACAATGGACGGAGAGTTAACGCTGTACTATATGTTGTAAGAATATTTCCAAGAGGATACTCGTAGGGTGGGTTTATGTTTGTTCGAACGGATGAAGTCATGCAGGGTGTTAAACCTAGAATTAGATCAGCTGCTTTGAGGGAAGACGCAGGCATTTGTTGTGACAGGCCGAGGACAGCTGCAAAAAGCGTTTCTTTCACATGCCTCATGATGGCTTTATTAACACGGATTATACACCAAACTGGTGGATGAAGTTTGTGGATTAAAAAAATAAACAGACAAACGAACAAACCCTCTGAAAATTGATAGATAAAAAGGTTTATTTGACAAAAATGGTCAGTGTGCTTAAGACTTGAGACTGTATAGAAACAGGTTCATCTGAATGAAACTTGGCAAAAGTGCTATATCTGCTAGCGCATTGGCGTCGGAAGCATTTTTAATGTGGGGTGGGGTGGGGGTGGGGGACATGGATGAGATGGGGGGGGGTCCTCCCCCACATAATTTGTAATTAATTTCCATTGGAAAAAATTGACTTACTTTCCACTTCTTTGTAAAGAATTTCCTTATGTCTATTGTATCTGGGAGCCTGCAGATTTTGACGCACTTGTCGGGAATAGCGCTCCTATTTTGTTATTTTCATGTAGTTTTTAAATTAAATAAAGGTAGTCTCCTATTCTGTACTTATTCTCTGTATTTTATTTATTTGGAATTACCTTTAGGCTATAGTCTATAATCCTGCAGTGGTTGTTTCCCGCCTGCAGATAAGTACAAACTGCCCGTTCCCGCGAGGTTTGCGCCGGGTCCCGTGCGACCCAGTGGGAACCAATCCCAGTGCAGACCTCTGGCATGCACCTTTACTGTCTCTGTACTGAAGATTCACTTCACT
>JAOVVF010000028.1:8146973-8158701 GCA_028565595.1 Duopalatinus emarginatus
GCTTTGCAGAGTATACATCTGAAATAGGGGGTATGCTCTCAAAAGAAAGGCCCAGGAGGCCACAACAAAAATATTAACATAAGAAATAATATAACAATATTAACATAAGAAATAGTAACAGAAAACTAACACAAGAGAAAGGTTAATAAAAAGACAGTAAAAAAATAAACTTTGCCAACAGAAGAACAAATCAGGGATTATTTTTCACCAGTGTGTGATCAGTCAGATGAAGTGATAATCACTTTAATTATAAATAAACTTATAATGCATATAAATACTACTTATAAATAGTACATACTACTTATATAATACTTATAAATAAATACTTATAAAATACTATTGTACACTTATAACCCGTATATATTTTGTGCATTAAATTGTAAATGTAGAAGCATTAGAACTGAAATAACTGTTAATTGCTACTTTGGAGAAACATGTAATAGGGACAAAATGTTAAATAATACAGTACCTTAGATTTTTCTGATTTATTAGAATAATGAACAAAATGTTGTGTATCCTGCTAATAGCATTTATTCACTTCTGGGAATACATTTAATTGCCTCTGGCACGAGTGCTACCCAGCACAAAATGACCCGAACATAATCTCTATATTATATTTTAACAACATAATAATGTTTATTCCCAGTCACTAGAGAAACTGATCCAAGCACATGGGGTTTCATCATGCCAAATTTTTAATCATTTAAAAACGGGCCATTTTGCAAAGGCCACGGCAGGTTAAATGATGCCAGGGCTCCGGACAGCTGCTGGGCTGATAGGAGCATTTCTGAAGCATGACTCTGAATGTCACAGGAGTCCAAGGATTGTTGTTCCACTATAAACTGCACTTCCACCTCCAGACTGTCGTCATTTGAACACGCTTTGTATTTGTCTTATCAAAACGCCACGATACAGCAGAAGAGGGTTTGATAAGATGCGTCGCATACCTGTACTGCAACACAGAAGAGCTTGTGTACTAACAGATGTTGAAAGTTGCCTTGCATGTTGGCACACACAGGCTCTGTTATATTCCAACCGAGTTAATTTTTCCATGTAGACCTATAATCTAAACAGAGAATGGTGAAAAATGAGTGCTGTTCAAAACAACTTGCCAAGATATTAGGCAGAATTGCAAAAGTGCGTTTGATAAAGTCAACATTTCCTCAACACAATTAATCACATTTTTAGTATTGCCGCATATTTTGTCAATCACCTGATAACACAACATCCTCCTCCAAGTGAAGCTATCCCAGGGCTGCACCACGCACATGGCTTTAGTGTTTCTGTCTGAACCCCAAGAGCCCAAATGTCTGATTTGTATCAGATCTGGAATGTCGACTGCTTGCAGCAACCACTGATTTTTCCTTTCTTTTTTTAATTAATGCGGTTTGTTGTGTCTCATGCTGTAAAACCGTGCTGCATTCCGTGTTTGCCTGATTAATATCATGTCTGTAGGGGGTTATCTTTATTGGCCCAGTATGCATATGCTGTTCTTTCAGCATGCTGTATGACAGGCCCTTAGGCATAGTTAAATAACCTTGTGTATAATGTAGTAAGGTAGGAAAGCTGTGTGTTGGGACAGCTGGTATGTGTGTGTATGTATGTAACCTGTGTTTAAAAAAACAATTAGTAGAACAAACATCAATCTGTGGTTTGTCTAGAAAGACGAAGTGATGTTGATAGTTGGGCTGAAGTTGCAAGAGGGGATGTTGAAAGCTGCTTTATCCTACACTGCCACATCGGCTTTATACTTTATTTAAACTGACTGGTTAGAATGTAAGTAAGTATCTAAGCCTTATAAAGCCATATTTTAATTGATATGCTGGAGCTTAGACATGTTTACTGAGTCGCTAGTGTTCGAAACAGTCATGGGTAAAGATGTTCAGTTTTACATGTCTGATAACTTGTAAATGTAACTACACTAACAGCTAAGAGCTCTCCTGTTCTGCCCGCTTTATATGCCATTTCAAACAAAATGTTTGTGTCTATGTTGTGTGAACATATTTAATTTTCACACCTTTAGTCTATGAAGCTGAACTGAAACCAACTGCGGGTGCTTTTAATATAACAGGAAGTGCAGTACATCATTTTTAAAACAACAGGTCTTGTGAAGTGTTCAAGTATGCAGTGGTTAGTACCCACCAAATTCGCTGAGAGTAACCACAACTGGGAAACCAGCCACCATCATGGGTTAGGGTTAGGGTTAAGGTTGCCAAGGCTAGTCTGTTTAATCTGATCTCATAGATGATCCACAGAAGGATTTGTTGCTAATGTCTCGGGGCCACAGATAGCACAGCACACCTTCTGAGGTATTCTGGAATCCATGTCTTGATCAGAGTTGTTTTGGCAGATGGTGTTAATGTTATGGCTGACTGGTGTATGAACCAATAAAACTACGACATCACTGATTAATAAATGAACTAATACATTTAATTAAATAGCAATTACTAATAAATTACTGTAGTATAAGAGAAACTAAACACTTCACTCCACCCTATTTTCGATTATTTTCCCAAAACTACACTTTTTTTTTTTTTTCAAAATAATGGAATCATAACCTGCCAAACGTCCAAATGAGGGATCTGTTACAACTGCAGAATGTATACAGTTACCTCTTCCAACTGTGAGAAGTCATAACTGATACTTTATTCTGTTGACAGCTCTCCTCTGTTAACTAAAATACTGACTGAAGTCATATGTTATACTTCAGAAGGTTAAAAGTATACTCTGCCCTTAATATCATGTAACTTATAAAACGTTAACAATAAAATAAAATCTGATGCACTGATATTCACATGCAGTTTGTCTCGGAGCAATTAGAATGACTGATCAGGCATCTGTCCGTCTCACTATCTTGGTGTTAATGACAGCTGTTGCTATGTTCTGATCTGTGGCAAACCTGATGGCAGCTGCCACAGTGTAAAAAAAAAAAAAAAAAGAACTAAAATCAACACCTAGAAAGACAAACAGACATAGCAGCCTCTGAAAATTGTAAGCCAGGTTGCACGAACAAAGGACATAGTGTACAAATTGGACCCATTTTGAATAAGAGTTATACGACAAATATTTAGGGCTTATGAATGTCCCTATAAAGAGAGAAATTATAGCTCCTAGCATAATTGGCATAGAAATGAAAAAAAAAACACAGAAGGTGAGTTCAGTCGAAACCATAACTATGGGAATAACTTGAGGAATAATACGGGAAGAACAGTTTGCCTTCAGAGGTGCTGAGGGAATGGGAATTTGGCAATCTTTAACCTGCAAAAATCTGTGAAAAAATCTGTTTTTTATTACAGACCAGGCAATAGTGTGTAAGAGAGGAAATGGAGAATAAATCGTTATTTATTTCAACACCTAGAAATATGGCCAGTTCCAGTGATTACCTTTGTCACTGTAAAAGCAATAAAATGATGTATGACCATAAAAATGAGTCAATTTTGGGATTCAATATAAAGTGTCTAAAATACAGTGTCGTAATGCAGTCAATACCTAGTGAATAGTGCTGTTTGTCTTAGTGTACACTAACGAAGTGCATGTAAAGATCTCAATGTGTTGGGGTCGTTAAGAACTATTTTCTAATGGAAATGGCGTGCCGGATGCAGAGTTTGTCCAATTCAGTCAACTTATCGCTTCTCATTATCTCTCTTCCTAAAGATCCTATAGAGGAAGTTCCATATCCATATAAACAGATTGTTCCTGTCCGGTCATTTCCTGTAGTTTGATACTTCCTTTGTAAAGCACACCACCTCCACCCACACATACAGTAGAAGCACATACACAAAGCATACTGTACATCTTATAAATGTCTAGGTTCAGTCGTAACCATTTCTTCCATTTGTTTCAACGGAATGGATATTTTCCGACTGCTGAAAAAAACCATCTCGGTAGAAACACTCAAGGAACATTGTACGATAGACAAAGTACTGATCATTAATCTCCTACATTTTCCTCACATCATGATGTTCAAAGTAAAAACAAATGAAAGTCAGAGTACTTTGGCTTATTGGTATTTTTGGCTTAAACGTTAATTTAGTTAATCTAATCTAATTATTTGTTCCGCTCTAACAAAGATACAGTCAATCACACGTCATCTGTTCGATCCCAACCATTAATTTCCAAGACCTCTAGAGAAACAGTGGAGAACATTTCACACTAAAATCCTGTGATAAACAAATCATGCTAACCGGCTCCTAGCAGAGGTCTCAGTCGTCAGGGGAGCCTTGTGTTTGCAGTGACTTCATTGTGTTTGTCCCATAATTACATTATAGAAGCACAAAAGCGCCTTTAATGGCACCATCAAAATGTAATGGCACGCAGCACGCCGCTGTTCAGCACATCTGGTGTGTGTAAATTCAGCCTGCCAAAGAAAATAGTTTGGTTAGTTGAAAGTTTTTTTTTTCCCTCTCCCTCATTTTTGTCCTTCTTTAGGTCCATGTGAAGTTGTTAACGGGTCTCTCATTAGGAAGATCTATTTTAATGCGAGAGAAACAAGTGGGTTTGTTTCATGCCAATTAAAAAAAAAAAGGACGTAAAACTTTTGAAGAGCTGTAGCTAGCCGTGTGCTATTTCTATAAAACCTGCTGTGTGTATGTGTGTAATTGCTTGTTCGTTTTTTTTCTTTCTTTTTTTTGGACATATTGGAAATGTCTTATGGCATTTGCTATATACCTGTACCACTTTATTGGTTCCTTAAAGAGCTATGTGTATTGGTCTGTGGATTAAAATAAATTCTGCTGAACGGAAAAAGTGCAGCATGAAGAAAGTAGCTGTAAATGTAAATCTAGTGTGAAACAGTCTACAGAAATGAATTGGAGTCAGGTAAGACACAGGTGCTGGTGTTAGTCAGGAAACTGTTGTTGAGCTGTCTTCATTTTTGATAAGTGTAGCTCCAGGGTTCACTGTTTGACTGACTCGGGAGGATAGTGTTCCCTTCATACCTCGCTGTGACCTGGAGACGGCACCTCCACTTTCAGATCTGACCATCCGTAACTGACATTGAGTGCATTGTGTTTTTGGGTGGAGAGCTCAGTGCACACTGGCCTGAAGGTACATTCCTGACTCGAGAGCACTGTTTGAAACACAAACCCCCTTTGTACCTAGTGGACTCACAGAATCTGAAAAACTTTAGCATCCACAGCTTCTTTTACCCCCTGATGTGTTCAAGTGTGAACTTGCACAATATTATTTTACACAAGTGCAGGCATACCATCATTTTCCATGTGCAGTTCATATCATAGAGTTATAGAGACGACTGGCTTAGAAGCTGCATCCAATTGTCCTTTTATCTATTTTATAGAAATTCAAAGTGACGGACTATGCCAGGAAGGATCAGTTTCAGACAGTTAATCATCCTTCTTGCATGAGCACATTTTTTCCAGTTGGATCTCTCGTATCTGAAAATTGAAGTACCCTGGAAAGCCCGGACTATATTGTAGCCAAGGTTACATTTTGTGTGTGAACCTTACTAAAGATTTCGAAGACCTCACTGATTTAAATTGTTTAAAGCTGCAAGATCGGTACAGATTATTAAATAAAACTGTAGTACTTGAGAGTGACATCAAACCAACTGTAAGTAATTTAAACAATCCCCTAAATGTATACAGATTGAAATGTATTTAATTCATAATATATATAATTTAAAAAAATAAATAAATAATATAAAAAAAACATTTAACAAAAATATTGCATTTAAAATATTTAGTTTAGTTTAGTTCAGTATTTCAAAGTGACTATAAATGTATAAAATGTCTTAAAAAGTTCAAAACATAAAAGTAAGAATAAAATAAAATAAAACAATATTTCTTGGTGTAGAAAAAAGGATTTTTTGACAGTGTGTTTATAATTGTATCATGCTATTACATTGCAACAGTAAAACAAAGTATAACAAAATTTTTATAAATAATTAGTATTACTTATTTTATTCTAATCTTTAATTCTCCCTCAGCATGCTTTAGGTACTCTGGGACAGTTGTATACATTATTGAAATACAGAAACAATTTAAGAGATCTCATATAATACATAAATAATGACATGCCGGATTAGTAGACATGCCATGGATGTGCATGTTGTTAAAAACTTATAGATGAAGATGACTGGTCCCACCATCTTTCAGAGCACAAGGAAGAAGACATGCATCACAACTCTGCTCTGTTCTGGCACCTAGTTTGTGGATTGAACTTTCTCTACATGTCTATACAGTCTTTAATTGACTTAGCGCTTGTGAAATTTCTTAAATTAGAACTATAATAAAAATAATTGTTATTTCAAATTAAAAAGAAAACTTTAATTAATTTTATTGTCTATTTCTGTTTCTTAATAACCAACAGACCTTTTAGACACGTGGTACTCATAGTCTGTGACTTACTGAACCTGTATCAGGATAAAATTATTGAAAAAAAAATAATAATAAAAAAAAATAGATAGATATCTAAAAGGCACTTCAGAAATAATTTTTAATTACATTTTGTAATTAAAGTGTGAATGTAAATAAAGGTGCCATATTATCAGATGCAGACAGGAAAATTTGCTGTGCCACAAAGAAATGCTAAATGGTTGTCCATGTCTCCTGTGAATATGACATTTATTATTTTTTATTTTTTCCGGGAGAGTCTTAAAGACATAATGTGTACAAAATTTTATGTGGCTGTTTAAGGAAAAGCAAATTTCTCTCACTTATTGGTAGTTGTAACTACTCTGTACTACTAAAATGATGAACCTAATGTCCAAACAGAATTTTAATAATTTTCACATCAAACTATTGTCTTCCCATGTAAACCTGAACTGGCTTAATGTCCTAACACATTGACCTATGAACACCAAGCCACAGTGGCTTGTGGTTCAGGAACCCACCTCAGGACCAAAAAGTCTTAGGTTTGAGCCCCACAGCCGGAACCACCAAGACTCGACTGAAGTGCCTTTGAGCAAGGCACCTAACCCCAAACTGCTCTGCAAAAAAGAGGCTTCCCACTGCTCTGGGCATATGTGCTCAGTGCCCTCTAGTGGTCACTAGTGTGGGTGTGTGTGTTTTATTGTATGCGGAGGTGAATTCCATTGCACAGTAGACCAAAAAGTAGTTCGCTTTTACATGTCAAGCTTTTTGCACGTTAAGCATTTAGACTTTTTTTTTTCTCTCCCGTCCTGATATTATAAGACATTGTGTGGATTTTAGGAAATCAAAAACTTTGTGGACTGATGACAGAATATCTGGTAGTCAGTAGTCAGTGTATGTGTCTGGTAAAATCAGTGCCTAATTTCAAGTTTCATGATTATGTTAATAAAACATGAGTGTTTGTTGACAGACTTGTTCCGGAAGCCTGATCCAATCCCACTAATCACCACAGTTTGCTTTAGAAGACACAAAGCATCGGCGGTCAGGATGATTTATAAACTGTCTACATTTTTGTGACAGAGTAACAACCCCAATCTTCGCCACGCCTTTCTGCCTCCTCTGTATCTGCCCCAGACCCGCCCCCCTCACAACGACGTCACGCGTTACGACACCACCCCCAGCCCTGCCCTGACCAATAGGACGATCCCAAACTTCCGTAAGACTCGAAGTGGATAAAGACGGGCGGCCGTGGCGCATGAACTGATACGCGAGCCTCACGCGCTGCACTTTTCTTGTTTGTTTTTGTACTCTTGTACTGTTTATTTTCCCCACGCGTACTTAATGAAGGATGAGAAACCCACTTCCGTGATGGTGTGTGTCTTTTTTTCTTCTACTACTAAAGGACGCGCTAAGTTAGACCAGCTCACTTCGGCGTAGCGGAGACAGAAGACCCAGGACAGGAGACAGGACCGAGATCACGACCCACTGCTGCTTTTACAGACGCTTTAACGGAGATCTGCAGGCGCTGCTTACCGGGTGCAATGGATCAGGATATATCTGTTGAATAACTCCATCTATAGAGTGAGACTAATCACTTCTGTGGACTTTTACCGGCCTTTTGATGAAAACACGACATGGTTTAAGATCATAACGAAGCAGCTAGTGTGAGTCGCTGGACATGGACGCATGATTGGTCAGCTCTCGCCTTGACGCCAATGGCGAGGCTTGCGCGCTCTGCTCGGGGCGCCGACTCGTACCCGTGGCCGCTCGCCTGCGCACTTCTGTTGCTCGGCACTTGCGTCTGTGCCGGCCCGTCGTCGAGTCGCACACGGGGCCGTCTAGTGTGCTGGCAGGCTATTATGAACTGCCAGGCAGAGCCCGAGTGCAACTACGCATACGGACAGTACACGCGCGCGTGCGATCCGGTGTTGAGCGGCCGGCGGCGCTCGTGCCCCAGCCACTGCATCGCATCATTAGTGCAACTCAACCAGACTAAGAGCGGCCCTGCGCTGGAGGACTGCAGCTGCGCGGAAGACCAGTGGTGTCGCGAAACCAAGCGCGCCATCGAGCCGTGCCTGCCCAGGACCAGCAGTATGGGCTGCACGGAGGCGCGGCGGCAGTGCGAGCGAGACGGATCGTGCCGCGCTGCAATGGGGGACTATCTGCAGCACTGCGGTAAGCTGTTCAGCGGCGCCACGTGCACCAACGCGTGCCGCGGCGTCATCGCACATATGCGCCGCCTGCCCAAGGCGCAGCTGCTCGACACGTGCGTTTGCGACGGCGCCGAGCGTACCATTTGCGAATACGTTAAAGTTAGCATGCATACACTGTGCTTCGGCAGGCCGCCCGTGGTCGAGGAGGAAGGATCCGGGCCAGATGATGAAGATGAAGATAATGATAATGGAGAGAACGGGAACGATGGTGGCCCGGACAGCTCCGGGACGTGTGTGCGATATTGGCGCACTCATGCTGTGCTTGCACCCGTTTTGGTATTATTACTTTTACATTTTTGATGCCAGTTCATGCATTGGACTTTTGCTGAGACCTAATGTGCAGCCTTTACTTGTCTCCTTTCCTAAAGAGTAGCTAATGTACTTTTGCGAGGACTTCCAAGTCCTTTAGGGCATTGCATTGACCTTTGATCATCTATGCAAATGCACTGTTAACTGCATCATGAAATGGACATCAGGAATGGACATGGCACAGTTTCAATATTTATTTCTGAGCGAGATCACTACCTGGACATGACAGGACAGATTTTCCCCCAAACAAAGACACAAAAAACACTTCAGCTCAGTTTGACACTGTCCACACAGAAATGCTACTCTGACATTGTCATGTAACACTTGTTGACAGAAAGAGCAATATGTATGTAAAACACAAAAATTATTTTGTTACCTAGAGATTTAACAATGCAAAGATTGAAGCAGAGAGCTTTGCACTGCCATGATAAAACTACACAGCAAAATCGCTCATGTTAATCTATTCAAAACAGCTGGACTATTATTGACACTGCAGGTGTTGATTTAGCGCTGTGGGCATTAGTTAAACATCAGGGAATTTGCTGCGTAGCTATGTAAGCTATTTTATATAGACTTGTGATTGACTGAAAGACTGAATAACTTTTCTATTAGGCGTGTATTCGGAAAGAATTTGGCATGCTGGAATAAATTAAAAGAAGGTCGATTGCTAGACATTTTGCTCTAAGGGACTGAATACTAGCATGTCCACAGCCTATATTTGCATCACCCGGATAGCAGGCAATATTTTGTACCATAAGATGTCTATGAAACCGAAGCACGATTGGAGCTTTAAAGGGAAGTCGGTTATTTTGTTGTACTGGGTTTCCTTTTAAAATACTGTACAGTGTAAATAGATTTTCAGAGAAATTTTAATTGTGCTATCTAAGATGAACTATGGACTGTAGAAAATGTCTAAATCCACTGTATGACTGCCTCAGTGATGTACTTTTTAGAGAAGGCATAAAAAAACAAAAGTACAAAAAACAAAAAAAACGTGTGCGTGTGTAATCTCTTCTGCATGTTCATAGTCTCAGTGTCTTTTTCTAGGAGCCATGTGATTGCTTCTGTCTTGTATGAGCTCCCCTAAAGCCACAAACTTAATGTGTTTGAGGAACAGATTAAGCATTACACACACACAGATAGAGAGAGGGAGAGAGAGAGAGAGAGAGAGAGAAAGAGAGAGAGGGGAAGCATCGATACCCTTGACTTTGCAAACAGAAGTGTTTGCTTACAGCCTAAACTCCGACTCTCGGATATAGTTAGAACGTAAGCCTAAAAGTGAATGGCTTTTCCCTGGGGCATGCATGCGGCGTCCAGACCGGCATTTGTTTACTTTTCAATCACTCTGTTTGCTTAACAGCCTCCATCTGCATGCTGTGGCTGTGAACAAAGTTAACCTCTGCCCATCAGCAAGCCAGACAGCAGCACTGCAACATGATACACAATGCACTTGTTGCACTTTGTATATTTTGTCTGTGTATATGTTGTCTATTAAACCCATTTTATTAGACTTTCAGAACTACGCCTCGGCTGTTCCATGACTAATGGGGTATTGGGGGGGGGGGGGGGGGGGGGGGTTGGGTTTGGAAAGTTAGCTTGACTTTTTAAGGTCAAGAGTCCTTGCTGGGAAAAGCTGTTGATGTGGTTTGCCAAGCTGAGCTCATCATGTGATGTAGGTTAATGACGCTTATATGCCAACTTGTTATCTTGCCACAACGAAGATGAATTTAGTAGCAGTTTCTCAAATGTCCTGCCAAAACAAAGTTGCATAGTAGCTGTTTTTAAGAGTGACTTTTGTTGGATAATTTGTTAAAATAATGATCAGTCAAAAAAGTACAATTGGGATGAACACTTTTAAGTTTTAGATGTATTGACTGTATGCCAGTGTATAGAAAAAAAGTGTACAAACTTTTAAAAATATATATATTTATAAATAAAGACTTATGACTCATTCTTTAAAGTAGTATATTAAATAAGAAAAGTTTGTGAGTTGTAGGTACATCTGTTCACTGTGTCACATTCTCAAACAGGAAGAGCATTTCTAGCCTCTGTACGCTTCACCGTGCTCAAAACACTGGCCTCCTTATTCTTTCCCTCTCATCGCTATGGTCTTCAAAACAGGGCGATTGCAGCAAAATGTTTTATTAGAGAAGAGACAAGAGACCTTGAGCATGCTCAATGGGGAAGAAGTCGAGTGGCACTTTTGTCATGGTAATCTTAAGCACATAATAGCCGCGTTTGCACAATACCCAGGCACTTCATTCCTCCGAGGCTTGCTGACACCTCTTCAGAGCTGAGCCACGGGGTAGCATGTGGGAAAGATCCGCTCACCCCTCACTCCATCTACACACTCCATGTGGGCTCTCGCGCTCAGTTACGACCCCATGTGAAAAAAAGGGGGCCCAGCATGCTACATATGAAATAATGAGACCGGGCCTCGGATGGCCGATGGGCCGGAACAACTGGAAGCGAGCAGCTAAGCAAGAGTGGGGTGATGAATACCAAGATGGATTTTTGTCCTATAGTTTTCATTATAGCTCGAGAGTGGCCAAGAACGATGGATGGAAAAGGGCTATGAGGCAACACTCTAAAGTGCTTCATCACCGAGTTATACTTTCAGCCTGTGAGGCGCTGGATAATCTTACCGTTCCTTGACTCACTCTGGCAGTCTGGCTGGGAGTTGGGTTGTGACGAAATCCACCTTGTCTCGTTACTGCTTTTAGTTGGATGGGAAAAATAAAACCAGATTCTAAATCAGCATGTTGTGAAGTCATGGAAAGCCAATAATCTGAACAAACTGCTATATATTGTCTATTATCACTTAGCAAAACCTAATAAAAAAAACTTTACTAATCTAATCTAGTATATGTATTTAAA
>JAOVVF010000028.1:8166289-8198581 GCA_028565595.1 Duopalatinus emarginatus
CTCCACATCATTGCATTCAGTTTTTATTCACAATTTGTTTAGTGTCCCAACTTTTTTGGAATCCGGTTTGTATATATCCAATATCTTGCTGCTCTAATTATAACAACTGTTTAGAGCTTATCCTAGCTTTCTTATTTGCAATATGCTTATAATGAACATCCTTTCAACACATTTAATACTGTTTGCCTTTGCCTTTACTCTTCCACACCTGTATACTGTAATGACTTGTAATCCCACTATCCAGTGTCACACAGTAGAGGAAGAAGAGCGGGAACAGATTCCATTCCAGTCAAGGTCGCTTTCTCCCGTTGTCCTCAGGATGTTTTTCTTTGCCTCTGGTTTGCTCATTTGAGATCTAAATCTATGTCTGTATTCCAGTAAAGCAGCTTTGCGACTGAGTCTATTGAACTGAAGTGAATTTTACAACACTAGGGACACCAGTAATACAAGCCTGGAACTATTTTCCAATCGAAACTTCCACAAAGACGATTCCCAAAACCTCACCAGTGCATCGTCCCACTTCACAAGATAAAAGATGACTTGAGACCAACAGAGAACAAGCTGTCTATGAAATATATGTGCACTTTACGATCTGGACATGATCATAAATCTGCTATGGTAGTGTCACATGTGATGATTTAAGTAGCTGTACGTTATATAAGTCTCATTTATACTACTGAACATGGACAGAAACACCAGCATTGACTTGCAGAGTGAACCAGCTGTCTTGAATCACTCCTGGTCCCTGTGGGCATCCCTCCTTTATGCTTCCTCTCCACCATGTTGAGCTTTTCTTCCTCTCTTTCTCCATCCCTCCTTCCTGGCCCACAGGGCCCAAAATAACGCCCTATTTGCTCTCCAATTTCACATTCCTCTAAGGCAGGCCTGATTAAGTAAGACAATGTTTTGACTCTGGCCCCTATTATGTTTTTGCCCCTTACACAATTCTGCTCCATTACAGTTTTCCTGTATTTGTTTAATTAGTCACAGGTTCATCAAAGGCAAAGTAATAACCTTCAACAATCAGCTTTATAAAACTCATAACATGGGAGTACTGGGGATATTGTGTGGTTTAATATTATACAAACTTTGTTGCATGGAAAAAATATTCATCTATGACTTTATACCTTTATTGAGCAATATATGATTAATTCATGCCTTGATTACACCCACTATTTTCTGACAGTCTGGTCAAAGGAAGATCAAGATCAGTGAACTAGAGATGTTCTCCCTGCACTCGTTTGTTGTTTTTCTCCCCCCTGTTTATCTTTCTAGCCCTGCATGGCCCTATCAGGTGAGCTAAGTGGGTGCCCTTATACTGCTCTGGCTAGAGGAAAAAAAAAGGCATGGGGGAGGTTTGGGAAGGAGGGAGCAACAGCTGTTGCTTTCACAGAAACTTTTTTAACCTCCGTCATTTTGGCAAGCTGTGGCCAAAGTTAAAAGGTCCCCGTTACCTAGGAGATGATCCTTGACCTTATTCCCTCCCCCACTTGCCCACTCGTTCCCTCTCTCTCTCTCCCTATCCTACAGGATGGGTATTGGTTTACAGGCTCACACTGGGCTCTGGGGCAGCGGATCTCTGTGTAAAAGCTCTCAGTCCTTCATTATAGCACGCTGATGAAGGACAGCACTGGAATCCGGTGCAATCACTCTGCTGCTGACCTCTTTCAACACACCTGATGAACGAGTGGACGGAAGGCAAAGAATTTTAATCACAGATTCCTGACATCCCGTCTGGGCTTCTGTTACAGGGCACAGATTCTGAGCCAGGTGTGTGTGTGTGTGTGTCACACGTCCTTGGGTATCAACAATCATTGCCAGTACTGGTTTATTAGACTGAGTCAGGTTACTCATAGTGTGAACTGAAATAGGGCCAAGTTACTGTGGATAGTCTTAGTAATTATGGGACTGATGGTATCAATATGAACACTGGCCACAACACTGGGAAAAAAGTTTTATATCAACCTGGGTTGCCAGTAAAATACTGCAATATGTACATTAGAGTACTTCAATATAATATTATGTAAAATAAAACATTACCCAATACTTTTGCTCATTTAGCTGATACAGAACTAAACTGAGCTGAAGGTTATTATTGCCCAACTATAACATCTTGGTGGTGCTGAGAATTGAAAAACGTTATCTCAGAAGCCTTAACCACTGAACCAGCAAAAACTAACACCACCACAGCAATAAGCTTGCACTGATGAACTCCTTCTACCACTGAATTAAGGTAAGAAGTTTGCCTGGTCCAAACACACCAAAATCTCTACAGAGGGAGTCAAAAGTCAGAATTGTTTAAAAAAAAAAAAAGAGAAATTGACATATTAGAAACCGAAGCAAGTAATGGGTGAGGGGGCCTATTTATAGGCCAGAACATGGCTGCCATCTTGAAATCCACTATATTGGATCAAGGGCAGGTTTTTCCAATGAGAAGGCGGTCTTGCGACTTTTGACGCACCCTGTATTTCAAAATCCCACATACCTTAAATTAGGTCCTTATGCAGGACAGTTCAGCTCAGTTGTGTTCTTGATTAGCCATAACAGCCAATCTATACACATTACAGTACTTTATATGTTACAATTGTTTGTCCATTTTACAGGATTTTATTGGCTTACCAGACTGAAGAGGAGGAAGAAGACAAATTTATTGCCACATATACAGTACAATGAAATTTTTTCATACCCCAGCTTGTTAGGACGTTCGGGGAACAGAGTAGGCCATTATACAGCACACCTGGAGCAGAGAGGGTCAAGGGCTCCAAATGTTTGACACTGGCTGACCTTCTAAACAGAGCCTTAACCACTGATATAACACTGGCCAGTTAATTGCTGTAAAACCTACAGTATACATTTTATACTGATTTGCATGACTTGAGACAAATTAGCAACAAGTGAAGTGTTGAGATGGAGGAACTGTCAGAGCCGAGGATTAAAATATAGCACTGCAGTGCCACGTAATTTATAAAGCTGGTAGTTTAACAATATTGGCTACTTTACATTTTTAAATGTAATATTAGCATGTCATAGCATTACAATTTAATAAAGCTTTGTCTACTAAATCCTTTGAAGGAACAACATTTTCATCTGGAAAAACAAAGTAAACACATGACACAAGTCATTAAAGCTTGTTATATACAAACTGGCAAGGTGCCCTTAGTTAAGAGCCTCCCAATTAAAATGCAATCAGTCTGTTGTCTTTTCTTCATGCAGGTCAGCATTAATTAAACTGAGGCCTGCTGAGATAACCAATTAGCTCCAACTAAGTCTCTGCAGCTGCTGCATGGTTCTTGGGTATAAGAGATGAGAAAACAAGCATCTTTGGTGCTTCCAGGGCAAATTTAAATGAGTCTAGTTTTTTAATATGCTTTATGCTTTTTAAAGTATGGTACATATTGTATATGTTGGGTATTAAAGTACACAGTGACATTAGTGAAAACTGGTAGACTTGTGATAAATTTAATGCTATTGTTTAACATTTATTTAAATATTGAAGACTCGCAAAGGCATGTGATTTAATGCATTCACAGTCAGACAAATCCAGAAACACCAGGCAAAAATAAGAACTCAGCTAGGGTCAGGGGATCAGCAAACAGACTAGACCTAGCATAGACAAGAATCTATAACCAGATAAAGAGTTGAAATAATGAAACCCACAAACTTATCTTATATGGCTTGCTACAGGCAGCATGGTGTCTTAATAGTTTACAAAGAACTAAACAATAACCAGAACTTAAATACAACGCAAGGCTTAATACAACTCAGGTGTATAAAATCAACATAATCAGAAAACACAAAACAGGTAGGATAAACACAACTAAAACTCAGAGGACTGAGAATGAGTGTGTTGCAAAGTGCCAGGTGCAGTTTGCATCGGCGTCTGGAACACACACACACACACGCACACACACACACTCATAGGCCACATATTTATATTATTATATTAATATAGTAATATATTAATTTTTAGAATGTGTCACAACTATGTTACCTATCAGCCCTTGCACATCACATGGTCCATTTCCCCTGATTACTCTCACCTTTTCCAGCTTCATTAACATGCATATCTATATATAAGTCACGTTTTTCTAACAGCACTCTCAGTCTTGTGCTGTCAGGTTTTCTTTCTGGCCATAATATGTTTCCAGGTTTGACTACTCATTGCTTCTAGAGTTTCTAGTTCACATTTCGTTATGTTTGTGTTTCACCTACTGAACATAAATCTGCAATTGCATCCATCTCCGCCTCTCCAATCAATAATACAAAGTATGTACAAGAATGTTGACCAATATTTTAGATTACTTTTTCCTATGATTTAGCAAATAATTCCGTTTTTAGTCACTCCTTGTAAAGACTTACCTTAAAAAAATATTTCAGAGAATTCTGTGTCTTACACCAGCCACATACTTTATGTTTTACTTAAAAAAACAATAAATACTGCTGTGCATTTGATACTTTAATAGACAGTACACTTATCCAGACTTATGCCAGATCTGGTACATCAGCCATACACCAACAAATTCAACTTCCTCAGAGGGGGAATGATGTCATTCAGCAAAAACTGAAGTAACTGAATGAAAAGGGCAAGTGTGCAGACACAGCAAGGTTTTGATTAAGCCCATTTGGCAATTCTCTCTCCATCTCTGACTAACAGCCAATGGGACATATCTGTGTTAAGAACAACCTCTGCATTGTATTACGTTTTAAGAGGCACAACATTACCACGTCATTGCTTTTTATCATTATGGGACAAAGACCATGATATGTCCACTTTCAACACAAGCCATTTACCAATCTTATAGAATTCCTATTAACACTTTACAGCACTCCAGACCTCTATGTCTTGACAGGTCTATCTGCACTATAATACGCAGATCTCAACACTAAAGACTGTATTAAGGTTACGTCTTCTTAACTGATTTCAGAATCATTTCCAAGCCTCCAGCGACACAGGAAAGCAACACCAGCCTTAGAAACTAATTACAGTGTAATATACAGCCAGTTTAGCGATTACAAAGTCTGTGAATCGTTTTGTCATGGCGTGTTTGCTTTTCTCTCCATGGGAAAAAAACACTACATTCAGCTGTCTTTGGTTGTGTGTTGCACAGTGCTTTGGGCAGGGGATGGCATGTCCATAGAAATCCTTGGCAAAAATACAACTTGCCATTGTTATTTCCTACTATGTAAGCCAAAAAGTTTGTCTTAGATTAGCACGAGGCTGGAAAACACCAATATTATTCCTCCTCAAGTAACTGTCAAAGAGTAAAACATCTTGCAAAACATTTTACAAGGGGTGGATGTTCTTTTATCACGTTTATATATTTTAGAAGTAGTCTCCAGTGTCAGCACAGGAAAATGCAAATGTAAGTTTTCCAACCCAACAAAGTCTTCATGAAATGGAAAAATGGAAAAAATATTTACAGGATGATAAACTTGTGTAGTGGATGTTCCAGTACATTAAACAGAATATTAAATGGATAAAATGTATTAAGAATCATTCATTAATTATTTAAATTATTGTAGTAGATGGCAAATTGCTGTCCATTAAGAGGAATAAACACTGTTGGTCAAAAATAACAAAAAGAAATATTTTAATAAATAACACTGGTTAATAAAGATGCACCTGTTTCTTATGTCGTTTCTTGTGGATTTTTTTTTTAATCTATAATGTTTTTAGAATTTCTTTACCACCCATAGTTGTTTTGCTCCAGTATATTCACATGGACATGGAAAAACAGTACTAAGGAGATCCTCCATGTGTGCAGACTACTGCTGGACACTAAAGATGTTCCTGAAGCCAAATACAGATTAAATTCATACACTTGGGCATTTTAGAAAAATGCTTCTTCATATAACATCTTAAACAGATTCTCATTAAGAGTAAAAAGCACAATACGGTCCACTTATTTTAGTTTATGGGGCAAAAGAATGTTCCAGCCTGGTGTAATCAAGTTCCATTTGGTTAAAATAATTATTTTGTAGTAACTCATCATGTTTTATCCCTTACTTGTTACACTCCCTGTGTTTATATAAGAGATAATTTTCTGTGTAATCTTATTATCATCATTACATACTAACAGAATTCTGGAGATTGCATTAGAACAACACAAGTTGGTTAAGCCCAAGATGGCTTGAGGTATTTCACGGCTTTTGGTTTTTACTGACACTTGAGAAGACCCACCCCCCCCCCCCCCCCCCCCCCCGCAGTAAGTTTAGACAGAACCTCATGCTTCTGCCAGCTTGTCAAATTGACATGTAGAGAAAATCTTGGTTACTGCTGTAGTTAATCCTATTTTATGACTCTGTTCCAGGGTGATGCCCTGGTCTGAACCTGCATTTGGACAATTTACAATGTTTTGGAAATATACGTAGCTGGAATGTTTTTTCTTTTGCATTAGCAGCTGCTTTTCATTTCCACGCATAACACGGTATGCTGGCTTCCTTAGCTAGTGTTCAAACTGAATAAACAACATTATATGCTCAAATGTTTCAGTTTAAACAAAGTCATTCCAGGACCACAACAATACACTCTGGACTCAATTGCCAATATCCTTTCTCATGCTTTAAAGGCTTGAGGAACTCTTTTCAGCCTTGCCCTAACCCCATTCTGCCCCAGTGTTCTAAACCAAACACAGAGGCAATGGGGAGGTCAAAGGGGAAACAGGGCACATTTGCCTCTTTAGCCCTTTGATATTAACCATCATCTTAAACACCTGCTTTCTTCTTTCCCAACTCCTCTTGTTTTTTTTATTCTTGTTTACTTTGGCATATGTCCATTGCCTAGAGCACTTCATAGCTCTAATTCTGAACAGCTCAGATGACCACTAGCTTGAGATCAAATTCTAAAAAAAAAAAAAAACATAGAAAGAAACAGTTGTGTGAGACCTTACCCACCTCCTCCCCTAAACAAACTGTTTAAATAATGATTATAGACAGCTCAGAAAACATCCGGGTCATACATATGATACCCTATTGTTGTTTAAATGTGTGTGAAGTAGGCTTAGGGCACGTGCTTTTATTTGCCAACATCATGTAAGTCAATATAGAGGCTTGTAAAACAATTCTTGTCAGTTTAGTGAGGAAAAAGTAGGGTTCTGGGGAGGAACTAAGAGAGTTACGATTGAGAAAAGCCAAGAAGTTGATTGTTGAAATTGTAAGCAGCTTCCCAAGGTTTGGTCAGGATCAAAGCTGCCTTGCTGAGAGGTTCCCTTTTGTTCTCACACCTTCACAGTGGGTCATTGCTCGGTTTCTTCTTTTCATCTCTCCCCTGATGGAGTCCGAACGTACCCTCAACCTCACATGGAGTCAGCGTTTGTCAAATTTAGCTGTCGAGTTGAGTAAAAAGTCAACAGACTTTCCAACAATGTAGAGAACCATGAGATGAGACGGTGCCATTGGTGTCTCCAAGTAAGCTCAAGCAGACAGTTATAAACAGTCTGTGGAGAAATTCTGGACTTTATATCAATTTCAGATCTGACTCGACCATATCGCCTCCTGCTGTTGTACCCCCCCTCCCCCCTTCTTCTCTTACTTACACACACCCACTCACTCAAATTATGCAACCACGCAGGATAATTCACCGAGCGGCAATGTCAAAGAAGTAATCATGTCAATGCAAGCAGAAGCAGCATGAGATTAAAGAAACTCAAACATGGTCACAGGGATGAAAAGCTCTTACAGCTGCTGCTAAACCCTGTGTTTGTGTGTGTGCTGTGTGATCACACTTTATACACTTGTATCAGTATCATCTCTCAAATCCCTCTCAATCCTAACATAAATCTATTTATTAGCCGCACTAATCCTAACTGAGACAGTGCAAACATTATTATTTTCCCAAGCAGAATCCATTCCTATGAAATTAATCTGCAGAAATTGTTATTTATATATGAATATGCCAGTTTACGCATCACCTCAGGGTTAAGTTTCACTTGATTTGGAATATATAATGATTCATAATCATGATATTTGAAGTATTTTAATAGTGGATCTGTAATGGATTTTGATAATTCTAGTAGATAGGAGTGAAAAAAAAACTTTGTGTATCAGATTTTTATGGGGCAAAATGTCTGCAAATATTTGTGTAAGCTGCTTGATGTCCATGTGTGTGTGTATTTATGATTGTCACTGGATGTGTTGTTGTCACTGGGTCTCAGTTGTTAAGTACAGTCAATGTATAAACCTCAAACTTATGTCTGTCTGTATCCCTCATGCAATAAATTTCTCAGGGGCATTGCAGTTGGAGCATCAACTGACTCGTTTTTATATTCCATACATAGACTTAAACCCCACTCTTGTTATTATTGTTATTATTTCAGTGTATGTGCATGGCCATAACTGGAGTAGGCTTTTGTATAATGCTGTCACTTGGCTGGACTTCTTCGTGATGTCTGCCAAGAAGAGGTTTGTATTTGACCCAGAGCCTAGAGCTTTGAAACTCCACACACCCACTTTTCCCCCCAGCCTTGAATATTGTCCAAACTCAAACACTGGCTTGTCTCAAAATGATATAGACAGATGGCTGTGAGCAAAGCCATTGCTTTTTGTATTTTGACCAAGGCTAACTGGTGTCAGCTAGTTTTATTTTGTGTATACTGGGTGCATTGTTCTGCAATAGTGTATGCTCACTAATATGAGACTAAATTCTGTGTACGAACCTTTCAATAGCCGAAAACAAATGTTTCATTAGATCTGGCGTGTATTTACATACAAATTTGACCATGTATTAGGAAGGAACATAAACGTGGACAAAAAAATCACAAATAGACTCCTAATGTAGGTGTTTGCTTGTTATCAAAAATTTTGATTTAACCATAAAATCCATTTCTGCTGTTTGATTATGTAAAATTTTATTTGGAAAGATTTTCAGGACCTGGACTGATGTCTTTGCTGTAAGTCTTTGCGATTTGTCCACCATTCTTAAAAACACTACTGAATAGTTTCTGCTGATTATTAGTAGGAACCCAAACTGGAAAAAGGAAAATGAGGCACACATGCAAAACTGCTGAAAATCTTTGTTTTGACATATCTGGAGATGATGTGAGAATTTTTCAACTATCATTGAGTAGTATTTCTTTTGACTGCATTCTTGTTGCTAAAGTGGTGTCAAAAAATGATGTCCGTATTGTTATGATTTTCTTTCTGTGAATGGGTATATGACTTGCAAAGTGCATTTGTTAATGTTAAACATTAAAACATAAGCGAACAATGATAAACAGCACAGCTTGAGAAATCTCCACTTCACTTCATCAAACTCAAAACCTCTGCTTCACTTTCTTTTGTTCACCCATTTATTTGTGTCAGTAGTAAAAAGGATGTCAGAGCCTTTTCTTTAGGGGCCCTTTGAAGTGATCCTTACATACCATGTATGGATAATTGTGGGTGGGGCTGTGTTTAAATAAGAAGTGACACATGCATGCATGGCTGATATGAACTATTGGCATTACTTATATTTATCCGTGTTTGTATTTGATTAATTTAATTTTAATGTACATGTCACATATGTCTTATGTAGAAAGTTGAGTAGTGAGAGATAAAAAGGTAAGAATATCATTAATTACTTACTTATACTTATACTTATATCATAAAAGTACTTATAGTAAATAAAATAAAATATTTTTGTAATTCTGTAGAATATTTTTTTACTAAATAAAATTATATAGATGTAATAAAATAAAATATAATTAAATAGAATAAGATGAATAGACTATGTGAAATTAAAGGATTTTTATTGTCTACGCATTCACAAAAGTGAATGAATGTCTTTGACAACGCTATTAGTTTCAGGATTATTAGTTGTTTTTCTATTTTGTGCCCCATATCTTATATACAGTCAGGTGCCTGTGGCAGATAAACAATAGGATATTGGCTGTTTTGGAGACAGAAGTCAGCAGTCAACATTCATTTATATTAAGTTGAAAGAAAATTGCAAAATATTATAATATTATTTTAATAAATGTTGCTATATCTTCTGATAACATTGTATTTCATACAAATGTGACATGCTTTTTTTTCCACAGCAGGCTACAACAAATCACCTTTATAGGCTTAATTAATAAGAGAACTTATTTGTTGCCCCTAGATTTTGTTTTGACTTGGATATTTCAGTTGGATATTTCAGGATTTGCAGTTATTTCTTCTATAAGACACAAAATTATTTACAGATATTCCTGTACATATATCTACATCAGCAAAATATGAACAGGTTGGAGCCTGCTTTCCAGGTTTACTAACACCACTGTGGAAAATCCCCTGAAAATTGAACAGACCACTGTTTGCTCTCAGAATGTTCTGCAACATAATGCATAATGTTGGCAGTGTTTGTGCAAGCTGGAACTTTTACTGCAATCCATTCTACAAATATTGCTTTGGAATGCACGTCTATATAGCATAAATCTTCTCCTGTATGTCTTCTGTGCCTCAGAAAACACTAATAAGATTACAAAGTAGAACCAAGATGCAGCAAATTTTGTGTTCATATGTTTTTCATGAGACAGAGGATAGTCTGCAGTCATCTTTCCAACGATCAAGGCTGGGAATGATATATAAATGATTATTATACTAGGTGGTTTTCCCGAAGTTTGTCTTGGATACCACAAAGGATGAAAAGGGTGATTTTGTAGACTGGGAAACAACCACAGGCCTGTTAGCTTACCGCTTGCGGCTTGCTGATCCCCTTTAATATTATTACTAAAGCTGACCCATAAGATCATCCACAGGAAACATCTGAATGAGAGAGAGCAAGAAAGAGAAAGAGAAGGGAAACAGCTGTCCATGGCTCCTTAGAGCAATTAAACTCAACAAATTACATCCACAGAGAGTTTGTTGACTGTATACAGATACCACAATCATCCAGACACTAGACAATCTCAAGCCAAAAAAATCAGCATCAAACAGGATGCTGAACAAACAGGAAAGACCTGCAACCTAGGAGCTTGTAAGGTCCCGGGCTTATGCCTTTAGGGCACTGTGCAAAATCAGCCAAATATTATCCACAATGAAGTCTATTACAGAAAACTTGGCTTTTCCAAGGTCAATTCTCAGCACACTTACTTTGTTGTCCCTGAGCTAATATACACGCCCAAAGTACTTAAAGAATAAAAACAACAAATCTGTTCAAGTAGGCTGTTTAAACAAACATGATGCTATTATCATGTGTGTGGATTGTTACGGGTCAATCTTGCTACAATACATTTTAATTTATCATCTTCTGGTAAACAGCTTACATGGTAAACAATTCACTACCTACTAGAGACTGCAGAGTCAAATTCTCAATGAATATATGCACTAGGCAGCTGCTGATTAGTCACTTTACTAGCTTTCGTATCACAATCACCCTACTTTATTAGTCTAAAATTGTTTCAGAACATATGAAGCTGCAGTCAACCAGGACTGTCAGAATAAGCGACCACTTCCGAGCCATGGGTTGAAAATCGCTATCCACGCCCACTTTTTTATTTATTTATTTATTTTTTTACCTTTATTTAACCAGGAAAGGAATCTCTTTGAGATTGGTAATCTCCTTTACTTGATAGTCCTGGCTAAGTCAGGCACTTATCTATTTTACAAGCCTTATCCAGAAATGTTTTCGGATACTACAGAAGCCAAAGGTTTCCAACATGGTGCAAAGATCTCCAAGATGGTAAGGTAGATATCACATCCTCCATCCATCATTACACAGCACAGTCTCAATTTCAGACTAAACCATTTGGGATGAACCACTACCTTATCTGCACATTTTAAACAATTGGTACTTAAAAATTGGAATGAGATGTGCACGTTAAATATTTTGCACATAATTAATGCACCAGCATATTTTTTCTTAACACTGCAAAGAAATTTAATTTGTATTGTGTTTGTATGGTTGTTAAGTAAAGCGTAGTTGAACACATAAAACAGATAAAAATGACTTATGTCTTGAAATTGTTCTTATTTGTTTTAACAATGGAAAACATAAACGACTAGATTCATTTAATTTTTTTCATATTACTGTTTGATGAAAAATAATGATAATTCATGCAAAATTTATTAATGACCACCAACTACCCACTACATGTAATCAGGCATGATAACTTTCAAGATTTATAACTATGTTGTGCTTTTTGAAGTATAAAACATTTAATAAATACTACATAAAAAAGCAAGCATTTCTTTAGCTAAGTCTGTCTTCAGTTAGCTAGAAGTTAAACAGTACAGAATGCTCCGGAAAATGATGGGTCATTCGCCAGAGGCTTTCTTTCCTTAGCTCTGCTTGGATATTCTTCAAAGGCTGGACAGATCATTTCCAATAAAGGTTCTTCATATCTTTGGGGTTAGGGGCATTTCTAAACCCTTAGAAATGTCCGGTATTATAATGAGATGGCTCCAATTGAACTTTGGCTAGTATTTTATCAGAATTCCACAACATTAAACAGCATGATAAAGTGTGCACTGTGTTAATGATTTAGTGATGACATTACCTGGACTCACAACACATGGCTTGTACCTTGAAACACAGCTGAAAAGAAGTAGGCCTGTATGGATTTACATTTATTAGATGATGTTAAGAATAGTGAGCCTTGTCTTCAGTAGTCAGATATAATAAGTAATGCTAGTAGTCATGTTATGATATAAATCAGACTGAAGACAAATCAAATTTGTGGTTGGGACAATCGCAGCTGTAAGAAATACAGTAAAATAAAATAAGTAGCAATGATTTTGTGGCAGTGGCCAACCAACATATGCTTCACCATCAACTAACTGACAGCCTATACAATCAGTATATTAATGATAATTTGTGTACTTAAGTCAAGTGCTACATAAACTGTTTAATAACCCTGTTGGTGAATAGACAATTTATTTAGCGTTATTATAATAAATTGTCATTTCAGTTATATCAATTATTAATCCAAAAAAATAAGTTACATTGCACCATTTAACAATAATTTTGTATTAAAATAAAAAAAGATTAGTAACAGATAGAAACAGATATACAAATAGACAGCAGAAAACATTTTGTTGTATTTAGTCTGGACTACCCACAGTTTAGCATTTATATGCAAAAATATACTCATGTATGCATGCAAGTTATTTCATTTGAATTTTTTTTTTTTTAATTATTGAATTGTCTAAAAACTTATTTTGAACTTACAATAAACTACAGATGTGATAAGCAGAAATGAAGATGAAGATGTTCATCCTCCTAGCAACACAATCAACTTCTAGTGTTATGTAACTGGACAACCACTAATACACTGAGCATCATACCTTAGAAAATGAAATGAAATGTGTGGGCTACCAACACCCACCAACACAGCTATATTGCACTTTGGCACTGTTCACATGGAGGCCTCCTATAGGTGTTCAATAACTAGATTTAGATCTACTCAGTGGAGGCCATAGCAATGTAGAACAGATCTGAACACATTTGACTTGCAGGATTGTATCTTCAAAACAAAACAAACAAATAAAATAGTGCAATGATGAGCGACGTCTATTGCAGTTTATTTATTTTCCGCAGCTTTTCTCTGGTGATGATCATCTATAAAGCATTATCTCACTATTCACTATACACCTCAAACGGACCCGGTATGTTTCCTTTTCAAATGAACGCCAATCTATGCTAAACCTTTAGGGTCCACTGCATAAAAAGAGACGTGGTTTATACTGCTGGTTGTCCTTTGTCCTTCAGCGACACACAGATGTACTGAACTGTAGACTTTTATGGCTACGGGGGTTCAGAAGGAGTGAAGCTGAGATGGTAAGATAAGCGGAGGTCTGTCTTAACTTGCATGTTGATTCCTCTGGGAAGGAAAAAGGCAGAACAAGGCAAAAGGAAAATTCCCAGAACAATCAGGAGACAACACAAAATGTGAATCTCAAACATATGATCGTGTTTCACTTGATCTTTATGAGACGTTTCCTTGATTGAGAAGAAAATCTGGTGGGAATAAAGTCGAAACTAATTATTATTAGTGGTAACTATATTTTAGCTCTTCCATATGACATTATAATATGTTCACAAAGTTACTGTTAAACCATACAGATAATTCCATGGGGTGTCAATTAGTCCTCGAAAAATATACCGATTTTTTATCAATCAATCAACCAATCAATCAATCAATCAACTATCTAACTTAGTTGTTTGTCTGTTTATTTATTTATTACTTTATTTTATTATTTTATCTTAAAAATGTGTTAAGGCATCTATAATTTATGGTTTATTTATTGATAATGTCTACACTAGGGTTTGTAAAAACTCTTAATTAATCAATCAATTAAACAATCAATTTTATTTATTAATTTATTTGTTTTTGTTTGTTTATTTGCTGTTTGCTTTTAGAGCCTCTGGAAGCAGTGTTATGATGCGAGGTTGCTTTAATTTGTCAGGTTTAGACCCACTAATCTTACGTGGCAATAAAATGGATTAAGCTGCGTAGCTGAATGTACTGAATTAGCAAGTTAAAACATTGTTGAGTTTTGCTACTTGATGGAATGGGCATTCCCAGACAGCAATGCCAAGATTCATCAAGCCCAAATAGTTAAGAATGATTCAGGGAGCATGAGGAATAATTTTCACGTATGAATCAGTCACCACAGAATGCTGACCTTAACCCCACTGAAGGTCTTCGGGATGTACAAGAGAAGACTTTCCAGAGTGGATTGACTCTCCTTTTGCAAACAAAGACTTGGGAACAAGAGCTTGACCAAAAATAAATCCATCCCTCGTCAGTAAATCGTCTGACATTGCATATAGTTTCAGAACAATGCCACAGCTGAATATGAATATCTTAATGAAAGCTAAAGGCTAGTCAGGCATTCTGCTTCATTCTGCTTCATCCGTCAGGGTCGTGGTTTATCCAGAGCACACTCGGAATAATTGTGTGCAAGGCAGGATTACCCCCTGGACAGGGTGCCAAGACATCGCAGCACCACATGCCCACTCACTCACACACACACTCACACCTAGGAGCAATTTAGCAAATGCACTTTGCCTACCGTGTGTGGCAAAAACGCATATGGACATAGGCAGAACACACCAAACTTCTCAGAGACAGAAACAAAGAGTGAGGATCAAATCCACATCTCCAGATCCCTGAAGCTGTATAACACACACACACTACCACCATGATTACAAAGCTAACGGCCTCCAAAATAATAGAGTGTAATTTTTTTGGCCAGGCAGTATACATTAAATATAGGTAAGGTTGCACCAATGCTAATATACCATGACATACTTATTTTTTATGTTACAATGTTTATGATCTTAAGAAAATTCAGATGATTTTCCTGCTGAACATATGGCTTGTGGATATTTTATTTATTTCATAGGTGTGATGAATGCGACTTGTATTTGATTGTAATTAACTAAATTGTAAATTCTTTATATATGTAAAGGATGTGTTGTGAAAAAAGTAGGTTCAAAGCATGATATATTAATGGAAAAGTTTAGCAATGAGGTTTTCTTTTAATATTTTAGGTTATTTTTCTGAAACATATCCATTACTCGTTATAAAAAAGGTTTCAAAATGTCTTTTACTTTTACTTTAGTGAAGCACAAATGGCATCTTCCATCGGTGTGTTTCAGGTTTTTTAAATGAGTGTCAGATGGTTAGCACATGGAAGTCATTGAAGTTCAGCATTAGATCTATAATAGATATAATAACACACTGAACTGTGTCATATTGAATTTGGTCAGAGCCTAATGCACTTCTTCAAAGTTGATGTTCAAATACGTCCAAGTAAAAAAAAAAAAAAATCATGAGTAAAATGGCCAAAACGGAGAACACATTATAGTTCACCCCAAAACCTCTTTCTGATTTTTACATCACTTCACGTCTGCAGCAGCTGTTTCTAACCTACACATTTATAGAAACCATTCCGTATATGGTGAAGCTTTAAGATACCATATTTCATTATTTCAATTTCCTCAATATCACCTGTATGTGTAACTATTTTCAATTTCCCCTAGACATACCAGAGGACTAGAGCTTTCTCGTATGCAGGCTTGGCTGAGGGCCAGAGCGAGCCAGAAGCAGACAGAAACAGTTGCTCTTGCAGATGCTGAGCTTTTATTAATGTCTGAGGAAAGAAAAAAAAGGAGGAGAGGCTTATGTGGAAATATTTGCCTTGGAAATGATCGAGTGGCCTGCTCTTGTCTGAGACTGAATGCAGAATTCATCAGCTCCCAGGATTAAGTCAAGGCTTATTGAGATATTCTCCTCAACTGAAATGATCTGTTTCATTGTTTAACAAAGCTTTTTTTTCAATTTATCAATTATTTAATAGGAGATATAGTTGCTTTTGAACAGCATTTTCAGTACTGTATCAGTTTCAAATGAATAGATTTCTTGTCACTCGGTTCGACTCTGTACTATATTTTATATTCATCTGGCTTTATATCTTAATCTCCATTTGTTTTTACATTAAATAAAAGAAAGACACTGTGGCTGGTTTTCATCAAGCCAGTGTAACACAGAATATACCATCATTAAGATCATAAACATTCCTGCGGTGATCTATTCTATATGTTTCTATTTTTTCACATCTACTACTTTAATATGCAGAGGATGATATAACGTGTGAGAACCTGTTGCAAAGCCTTAATGATGGAGAGAGAGACTGGGAGAAAGAGAGAAAAAGCGAGAGAGGGAGAGGGAGAGGGCCTGGCCTCAGTTGCTCGTATTTTTATAACCAGAAAACCGCAGTAAACAAACAGAGAAGCACATAAACTGCTCTTCCAGCGAACGCGGCACTACTGCCAAACCCAGCGATACTTTAAAAACTGCAGTGTATAACAGTTCACATGAAAGAGGCCAGTTATTTAGGCATGCTGGGACTTTGAGTTCTAGTCTTCTAGTCACAGGAAATTAAAGCCACAAGGAATAAAGCATTACTCCCGCATTCCGAAACCCGGTTCCAAAATCCGGATCTTTTAATTCCACTCTCAGTGCATGTGTTGCATTAACTATTTCTCAAGCCTCTAATGATTTTCACTAATCTTTTTTTACCAGCCAGATGAAAATCAGTGTAGCTGCATTGCACCAACAATTTGTTGATTATCTTCCTATGATGTCATGTTGTTGTTCATTTCCATACATAATGGCTGTCACAAGGCTGTCACAATTTAATGTGTATGCAAATAAATATCATTTTGAAAAAGACGAAGGTGTTTCACTGAAACATAAAAGTGTTGTATAGAACAGGTCATTGTACACCTAACCCTATTGTACACCTCTGTATACATATATATATATATATATATATATATATATATACATATATACATACATAATGGACTAAACATAAGTACCTATCTTGGGATCTTTCTTTCTCAAATAAGGCCCGTTCACAGGTTGCACATAATTGATCCCTTATTTGTGAAAGGTCAGTGTTCACACATGGCATGCGGCAAGAGGAAAGAAACATTTAGACTTCCTGTTATTCTATGATTGGGTCATTAGTGGAAAAAGAAAACTAACACTAGTTTCACTAGTTTCTCCAGGGTGGATGGGGTGAAAAGAGGGTATTACATAAAGGTGGTTATGGATTTGGATTTCTGAAGCTGGTATGTCTATACTTTTATACTTAAAAATATCCCAGTTTGTCTTGATCTAGACTCACACATACCTCATTCTTGCAACTACACACTTGTCCTGTCTTATTCATTTCTGTGCAGGTCCTGGTATAATTCATAACATTTACTAAGTATGCAGTGGCAGATCAGTGATTAAGATATTAGACTATGGAGGTCATGAATTTAAAATTCCTCCTTCAAGCCACCATTGTTAAGCCCTTGAGCAAGGCCCTTAACCCTCAAAGGCTCAGTTGTATAAGTAGCATACCAAATGACCAAGCTGGATGTCATACTGTTGAATTAATTACATTTATATCTAATTCAATAATAGTATATGCAGTGTAATACACAATATTCAAATCAAATTAAATATAGCTTCTAATATATATATATATATATATAATTTAATTTTTTTATTGTAATATAAATATTTTTTAATGTATTGTCAGACAACTTAGTTCTTAAGCTTAATTCCTATATTACAGTTTTACTCTCCGAACCTATTCACCCCCAAGCTGCAGAAGGTGCTTCATTTTTTTTTTATTCCACATGGATGCTTGAAAGATATTCTGCAGATATTTTAGCCTGAAGCTATGCTTGTGAAGCAGCTCCGTCTAGCCATCTGTAACCCACTGGTCATGTTTTGCCCTGCTGTGTTTTCATAACTGTATCCGTATGGCTGGGGTTTGAGCATCTAAAGGCTTTGGCACATGTCACCTGCCCTTAATTTCTCTCCCAGGGCAACCAACAGGGGAAAAATGTGCCCCAATATGCATCTAGCCAGAGAGTTAGGAATGGCATTTCACTGAACAAAGCCAAAGTGTTGTTTTTGCCTGCAGGTATTTTCCATTCGTGAAATTCCTTTTACTCACAAAACAAATCTGAACAGATGTGAGGTGAAATTGTTATTACAATTTTCCAATATAGTCCACTAAACCTGTCTATTACTTTAAGAATTTACCAATATGCCTTACAGACAATATGCAATAAACATATTTTATTATGATAATTTATTTACTAGTTCATTAAATCTCCTCCTTTCATTTTGAATGAATGAGCATTCTGTATGTATTTTAAAAGAAATTAATGATATACTAATGATTCATTCGAAAGTGAACTACTGCTCTACTGTGCTTGCACACAGTGGAATTTGACCTTTGCATACAACCCATATGTGCAATAAAACACACACTAGGGGGCAGTGAACCTGGAGGGATTTGCCTGGAGGGAAGGGGGTGGCTGGGGTGTGCAGCCTCTATCTATGGCACCCACTGCACAGTTGTGGGCTAGGTGCCTTGCTCAACGGCACGCCAGTCATGTCTTGTCAATTGCAGGGACCACAAGCCTATGGCTGCCATCTTTTTTATTCTATAATTTGACTTTGACTTTGTTTAAAAAAATGAAAGAACCTGATTTTTTTTTACAAATAGCATCATAAGATCTTCCTGTTGGACATGTGCCTTGTGGAACATTCCCATAAAATGATGATTGGTGAAAGTCAGAGCAAAGAGCTCTTAATGTGACTTTGTACGAAGTAAAACAAAACCACTCTCACATATTAGAATTCTTGGGTATTCTGGGCATTTCTGCCAGAATGTCCAAATCTGGATCAGGTATATTGCTGAAAAGGGAACATATGCAGAAGATATAAAGTACATACAGAACATTTGTAACGGAATCCCCTGTGCTCAATGAACAGTGTTGAATTAAATCTTACAGTGTTCTTTTAGTCCGTCTGGATGTCTATAAACATGGTATGTGTTAATTCACCACTGAGATTTGTGCATACTGATATAAATGATGCATTGCATGTCTGCATTTCTTAGTACACACACACGCACACACACACACAGTAGGCTATGTATACATAGAGCCTGTGCGTAACAAGAGCTGAGCCAGCAGCCACAGTTCTCAGTAATGTTTGTTTAGTGAAAATCCTCCTGGGGTATGCAGAGTGAGGAAGAAGCCATCGGCCTTGTGCTGTGGGTGTGTATGTATATCTTAGCAGATATATGTATAAGAGTGTACATATATACATATATATATACACGTGTACATGTATATGGCACCATTCTCTCAATTATTATTATTATTATTATTATTATTATTATTATTATTATTATTATTATTATTATAGCCATTCCCCCAAATCTGTTGTAACACACAGACTGTATACACTGGAATATTTGTATTTCTTGGTCTTCACAGAAACACTCGTACTCAACTGTAAAATCACAATGTTCAAAGCTGCATCAGCTGAGAAAACGCCTAAGCCTTCAGATCATTCTTATTAATGACAAATCGGGTTTGGCTCAGACTCATCTCTGTCCACTGAATATGAAAGCAGGTCCGGGGCTCAGCCCTTCCTTCATCTGGTTCCCATTTTTGCTTGGAGTCTAATGAAACCTGACCATTTTTAAAGATTCAGAGTTATGGGCCCATCAATAAATACCATATTCATCCTTTGAAGTCAGCCTGGCTATGGAAAGTGCTAAGACGTCATGCGTAAAAGTTATGACCTGATTCATTAAAACTAATCTACTCAGCTTGACATGGCTTGCTTTTAGTGCATGTGTGTCGTTATTTATTCTGACAAGCGGCAGGACAGCTTCCTTTTTTGGTGAGGTGAGGGTTTTGCCTAAGTGTCAACTCCTTTTCTATCATGTTTTAAATCTTTTTCAGGCCCCAATGCCAAAAATACCAACTGATTAGAAAGAAAAACGGTAAGAAACATGTAAACCTTCAGCAGCATGTGGGTTATGTGTTGCTGAGTCTTTTAAAGGTGTCTATAAAAGAAAGAGCACAGCCTTTCCTGCTGGTAAGTAATCATTAGGTGATGCAACAGGACTGCTTATATTTCACATACACCAGGAGATAACAGCAACATAAATTCAATATAAAGCATTATGTGTTTAATTGAGTCCACGTGTGTATCTTCTTTTAATACGCGTGAGGAATTTACACGTTTTTAGATACTTCACATGTACATTTGTCCTTTAAATTTTATCACTGCAAAATCTGTTCATGTGCAGAATGTATTCTTATTTTCATGTTTTTTACATGTGGTGGGTTTGCTATTATTATTATTATTATTATTATTACTACTACTACTACTCAGATTTTCTCATATGAATGAATGTATTTTTTTCACATGATAACTATGACAACTAACTATTGTCATGTGTGTTTTTAGGTTACAACATGACAGCCATGGCCTCGTGACCGGAAGGTCGCGGGTTCGATCCCCACCCAGGGCAAGACATGACTGAGGTGCAGTTGAGCAAGGCACCTAACTCCCCTAACTGCTCCTTGGGTGCCATGGTTAGGGGCTGCCCCCTGCTCCGGGCAAGTGTGTTCACTGCCCCCTAGTGTTCACTGGTGTGTGTATTTCACTGCATGGATGGGTTAAATGTGGAGGTCACATTTCTTCTGTGTGCAAACACAGTAAGGCAAAATATTTCACTTTCAACTCTTTTGCACATGTGGACGCGTGGATATTATTCATACATTCACAAAACTTGTGATGATGTGTTAAAATCCATGGTATTATTCTATAAGAGAACAACATCATCCCCAGTGTGTTTATTTTTCTTCTTTAACACGGTTATTGCATGTCGGAGATGAAGCGCCTAACTATAGCTTGTTCTATATTAAGAGTCTAATAATCAATTTAAAATTTATTGTCAAAACAGCGTCAGAGCCCAAAGAGACACCATGAAGCCTATAATTATAAAGTGGGAAAATAAATGTGGGTCAAAACTAACAATGAGAAACAACAGACAGAAAACACAGGACATTTTTGAGCTTGGATGAGAGAAAAACACAATAAATCTGTATTACAAACAAGATATGAAAGAACAAGGCAGAAATAACCAAAGAAATGGAGCTGGGACACGTAAAAAAACAAATGAGACCAATAGGTTAAGATACTGTTTAATGCTTAAAATTACAATTCGTGTGTGTGTGTGTGTGTGTGTGTGTGTGTGTGGGTGTGTGTGTGTGTGTGTGTGTGTGTGTGAGAGAGAGAGAGAGAGAGAGAGAGAGAGAGAGAGACAGATCTTTAGCCCATATCAATGCTTAGCTTCAGGAAGGCATGCATTTGCCAGAGCCTGCACTGTACATAGCTACAAGAATAACGTGTGAATAGATAGACAGAAAAACAGATATTTTAACACCCAGCCCATGTTTGACCCATGTCTCACCTCAGCTAGGGCTTCCTGATTAAGATCTACACTTCAACTGGCCCTGTGACAACTCAGAGTGATAAAGCAGTGTCTCTGCTTGGTTAATAGCCTCCCAGCTGTTTTGGATAATGAAAGACAGTAGTCATGCAATGCTGAGTGTGAGAAACACCAGCACTTCCATTACAGTATGTGTGTGTCAGGAGAAGGAGGTTACTTCAGGGAAGGGAGGAGATGTAACATGCTACTCACGTCCATTAGGAAAGATTTTGCATTATGCTGGCTTGGCAGATCTTCTTAATCAATGTGTTGCTGAGAAATGAAATTTACACAGATTGAGAAGGCTGATAACATGACATTTAACACCACATGTCTAAAAATGGGTGTGGTTCCTTCTTTAGTTGGGTTATTCATACTTCTGGAAAAGAATATGAAGCAACTATATTTTGTAATTAGCAATAAAATATTTTATGTTGTGCAGTTATGGAGATGTTTGGACTTTTATATTGTTACAGCATTTTCCAGACAATAATTTTCAGAGGGTGTTTTTTTCCCCTCAAACTTACAGTTTACAGTGACTTTTCACAAATTTTAAGTATTAGTGTCATGTAAGTCACAGGAGAAAGAGCTGGCTGCAATCAGAGACAGCAGACAAATAAAGAGGGCAAGACACTACATAAAACCTAAAAACTAAAAATAAAACCAAGTCATGATCAGGCTAACAAAACAGGCCCATCAAGTCATAGGCCACTTCTACAAATAGATACACACATGCATGAATGTGACATCAGAGTCTGTATATGTAAACCTTAAAATCATAAAATCATTACTAATTAAATATCATTCATTTTATAGAGGAAGTTTTTTTTATAGCCAGAAATGTTATCTTGACAGGACATAATTCTTTTCCAAGCTGAAGAATCACTATGTTAAAAGTTGAAGTCCATGCAATTAATCAATTGCATGTGTAAACAATATGATCAACTACATCTCAGTAAGGTGATTTAAATAAGCCTGCAGGAAGATTTTGTAAAACAATTGTGTATTTATCCTTTCTGAAAGTTGATTAAAAAAAATTCTACAACCAAAGTATGGGTAACTTTTGACTTAGCCTCTTAATAATAATAATAATAATAATAATAATAATAATAATAAAAACATTAATTGGATTTATAGTTAATACAAAAGCTGATCTAATATTCTATTAGCAAATAATAAAAAAGAAAATATCCATCTATGATTCTTTCTATAAGGTGTAAAACAAGACTTGGACTATCTGCCAAAACATTCTCTCACTGCTGAGACAGGAAGTGTACAGAAAAGAGCGAAGGCATCCATTACAAGCAAGAGGATTTTCCAGTCAAAGCACTGTATTGTTTACTGGGATCCTGCCTCATGTTAAGATGCCTAATATCATATGTGCTGTGGTTTCCCCTTCCCAAACAGTCCCATCACCTTCTCACCCCACATATAACAAAGTAACTTTATCTGAAGTTGTCAGCTTGAATACAGACTCTAAAGCTGCTGTGGGATTCGCAGAACAATGTTCACTCAGTGACTGGGAGAGGAAGAGTCATGTGAAGTGAGAAAAAAGGAGGGGGGGATTTTTAGGGCCAGGACGTTGTTCTGCACGTCTGCTATGCTGCACTGTAATGGAAGAGGTTACAGTTCTGGGAAGCGGGTGTGTATCTGGCTGAAATGGAGTCTGTAATAGCGTCCAGCAGCAGGATGAATATGAAATTACGCACCGCAGATCGGCGTGGTATTGTGTTCAAGCCTGTGCCAGCTGGCTCACAAGAGATCAGACTAACTCCTAATGTTACGCTTTAATTCTGTTATCACAGCATCTCTGGATCTTTTTCAGCATAGTTACCTTAATCATTTGAAACAATGTGCCTTAGTGTTTTGCAGGCAAGACAAATGTAGCTTGGTAAGTTTAAATTAATGTAAGTGAATGTAAATTTAAACTAAGAGTGAAACACAAGCTGATGCGAAACTATGCTGGAGTTCATGTGAATGCTGCTAGAAATAAAAAAAGATGCACTGCAAAAATATCATTGAAATTATTTTGCATTTTGCATAAAAATTTACTCCCAAAACATATTATAAAGTGCAAAATAATTTCACTGCATTAGCCAAGGGTGAGATGTACAAACATAATATAAACACATGCCAAGGCAGCGACTGGACACGATCACAAGCATTTTTTTTTACACATCAAAAAATCAGGTTATCCAAATACAAAGTCAAATAATTTACGATCTGCATGCCATCATATTTTGTTAACAAGCAAGACTGAACAGAATTAGTACTTCTTCATTTTCCAGGTTGGACAAACAGTTTAGTATACAATAAAAATTAAAACAACAGTGCAAGGCTACCTTAAGATACTAGCTATGCAAGCTATCAAAAGCAAATAAACTGAATAAATCAAATTAGTTTAGCATGACTTTCTTATGCATGACTTTGGGGGACTTATGGGTCCATTTTTCACTTTTTGTGTTTATTTATATATATATACATTACATATGTATACATTACATATATTCAGACTTTCATTCCATATATTCGGACTTTCATTTCATATATTCAGACTTTCATTCCATATATTCAGAGTTTCATTCCATATATTCAGACTTTCATTCCATATATTCGGACTTTCATTCAATATATTCAGACTTTCAGTCATATATATATATATAAGACTGAATATTATATATATATATATATAAAATTTCCTGAACGGCTTGCCATTATTGCTGTACTTACATTACATATCTAATACTTATACTACTTATAGTCATAGTTATGTAATTTGCAATTTCTGTTCTTCTTATACAGTAAGTCAGGCATCTGCAACTGCCTGTTAAAACTGTTCACCAAATGATAGTGTCCTTATCTATTTTAAAAATGATTGGGTTCTCTTATGGCCTTGGGGTCTTAAGCACTTGTTTACAGGAAGAAATTATCCTGATATAACATAATATATAACAAGTATAACCTAAATATGCTTCTAATTTGTTTGCCCTTGTCAACCACTTGTGATTTTTCATATTAGTTAGCTCAGTCGAATTCTTAGTAAATTTGTGCTTGTAAAACTGTGTTGGAGAACGTTGTCTGCTGCTTGTACGTATTTATGTAAAACACACAAGTGCGCACAAGCACTACACAATAATTGCAACCTCTCAGAAACGTCCCTGAGACTTTTATAGGCATTTGGATGATGAGAAACACTTCATAATTAAGCTTGTTCCCCTTTCATCAACCAGATGTCCTTATAGCCACCAGGCCATTGTGTAATGCCTAAATACCTGCCTCTATTGTGTTCTCCAGATTCCAGGTTGCCCTTTCATCATGGTAAATTCAAGAAGAGAGCCAAGAAGCAATGTGATTACAGGGTACAAGCAGTCACCTCGAAGCTTTCACGACCAATCTCATGACTATATGACCATCCTGGGAATGAGTGCATGTGAAGAATAGTCTGTCTGTTGCAAGCTGTTGCCTCGGGGCTTGGCTCAGATCGGGGCCTTTGAAAGAGGCTGGATCGATGGCTTCATCTCTGAATGGCAGAAAGCCTCATGTACATGTCTGTGCGACACGACACATTTTACCTTTTTACAAAGTGAGCAAAGGTTACCATGCAACCAAGGAGAGATGGGTTACCATGTTTATTAATGTTCACAGGGTTCTAGTTTTACACACGGTATCACTAATTACACATGCAGTGTTCTCTCTCTACTGTTTTTGCCTTCCGTCTCTCACATTTGCCGTATGATGTCCTGTTTTTAAATTTGAATAGTAAGAATACTAAGTTGTCTTTCTATCCTGATAGGTAGCATTGAAACGAATGCTTTGTAAAGAAAAAAAATCCCTTTGACCCAAGTCAACCAGCATCATTTCTAATGTGGAAAACTAATTGGTTTCTCTATAGTGATATATAACAAAGAGAAAAGGAAAAGTTCTGAGGCAACAGAACACATCCACATTTAAGCAGATCAGTTGTGTATAGTTTGTCAAGCATTTTATTTATTCCATCTATCCATCCATCCATCCATTTAGCCATCCATCCATCCATCCATCCATCCATTTAGCCATCCATCCATCCATCCATCCATTTATTTTTAGTTAGCCAATTGCCTGAACCACAACAATAAACAAAAACAGTTTGTATATTGTCTGGTAAGGAGTTTAATAAAATCCAGCTAACATAACAAGACAGTCATTTAAACAGTTCTGTTATCATATTCTGCTTTGTTTATGTGGTATTACATGTTTTCTATCTAACTGAGTGTGTAACTGTGAACTAAAGATTCGTCTAAACTATGTATGTCTAATGTGTAACAGCAGTCATGGTGAGGAAAAATATCAATGTAGAAATCATAGGAAAGGTTAAATATAAAAAATCATTATCATTTAGAAAAAAAAACAATTTAATTTCAAAGTTCATAATGCAGCAAACAGATTTTATTTGTTTGTCTGTTTGTTTGTTTTGGTTAGTTAGTTAGCTATTGACCTTTTTTTTCGTCTGAATAACCTTCAGTAGAATTTCACAGACCATCTAACTATCATCTAACTATGCAACGACCTGACAGATTTAATACTACAGAGTTCCCTGTGTTTGTGGTAAGAATTGCACACATTGCTTATGTAGTGACTGATCCATGAGACAGTTCTTGTATTTGGTGAAATTTACAGCATGTTTTACATCATGGCATTATCTTGGGATAAGTATTATGGGTCTTTATGTTTTTATTTATTTATTTTTCGATTGTCAATAATTATCATCATATTAAATTTTGAACTGCTACCTGCCATGTGTAATGAGTCCTTGAGTGCTCTCTCAGACTGAAAAGTAATGGCAAAATGAAAGTATTTTTTCTTCATGTTATATTCTAGCTTCATGCCAAACATCACACTTTCTGCTTACTCTGCAACGTTCTAAGAGGTTCCTGTTATAGGGCCAGAGCTCTGAACATTCTGTACAGTTGGGACGCAATTTAAAGCTCTTTGATTCAAACTGAAAACAGATGTCAATAAAGTTGTTTGTGCATTTTGGGCAAAATAAATCTATGTAACTAAAACTTAGCATTAAAGTAATGAGCCTTTAAATTCATAAAAAAAAAAAAAAACCATCTTCAGGAGAACATAACATAACTGTTGTAGCACAGAACCAGTGCCAGCTGCTATAACTCAAACTCTTGTGTATTACCGTGTGCTAATGCATCACTCCTGGAATGTAGCTGTTTCCAATAAGCGTTCCAATAAGTGAAGCTTGGACCAGTCGGGTGGACCAGCGGAGCTTTATTTATGTGCCTTGGTACAATGTTAAATTATGTGAAGTACATTCGTTAAGCAAACTCCCAGTGACGCTAATCTGAAGTATGTGGACTCCCTCCCGAGGTCAGTAATTGGGTCTTTTCTCCCCTCCTCCATCTCTCTCTCTCTTCTCCAGCAGCAGGTTTAGACCTGAAATACATCCTCCCTTCAGGCCAGCCAAAAAACTGCACTCTCTGCCTCTCTCATTCTCACCAAGCTATCCTTCAAATGCAGCTATTGAGACTTCCAAAAAAAAAAAATCCTCCTAATGCATCAGTCTTACAATTGAAATAAAAACATACTATCCTGTAATTAATCATCATGATAAGAATGTCTGTTGAACTAAATGTAACCACGTCTTCGGTTTCCTCCTATCTTAAAAAAGTCATAAGGGACTGAAGCAGCACAAAGGCTCCATTCTGATGCTGTTAGATATAGAATACATAAAACGCAGACAGATCCATTCCGCAACATCACAATGTCATGCTTAACATCTCGCTTTCATTATGTTTAAACAAATAATCCTGTCAAGTGAGGTCACGTTATTAGACTTTTTTTTAAGCTATTGCAGAAGTGCTTGCTTGTGGTTACAGTGATAAATCTGAGGTCTTTTACAACTCAGAATCACACAACATAAAAAAAAGCATAAATACCACAACATGATTTGACAAGAACCCAAAGAATGTATTTTCGCTACAGGGCATAAGTGAGAAAATGTAGTGTATATCCTACTAAATATGATGATCACTGATTGTTTAGTTTGCCACTTCACTGAATTGAAATTGATCTCTGCTGTATGTCCTGTCACGATTCACTAGCATCATCTTCATCCCTGAAATTATCTCGAGTTTGTTGTCACAAATCAAATTACTCCATCATTTTTGATCTGCATCACCGTGTGCTTTTTTATCGGCCTCTGTGACCAATTTCGTCCGAGTTGTACTAATAACACAAATTATAAACCCATTTAGCCCAGACCCTTGTGTTTGGTCTCACAGGAAACTCACATTAATGGCCAGTTTCGGGACAGCTGCGCCTAAAAAGCCACTCAACAGGAACAATGGCCTCTGAGTTTTCGGCCAACGTTGTCAGAGCCAAGGCCATGTTCCAAACATTTCCCAACAACCCCTGCACCTCCCTCCTCCTCAATGTCCAATTCCTAATCCCCTCAAAGTCCCAAGCCGGCAAAAAAAGAAGAGAAAAAAAAGAATTACAGAGCAAGGGAAGGGGAGGGGCTGAAAGCGAAAGCTGCTGTGTTAACCAGCTTAACGCAATTAAAATTTATTTAGGGCTTACAAGGAATCCTTTCACTGGTGAATAAATCAGAGTCGAAATGACACAGCTCAGGTGGAAGTGCTGTTTTTTTCCCTCTTTTTCTTGACACTGTTCTGGCAGAACCCTCGTCTCCCTGTAATTATCAGGTCACACCTCCAGCTTTTTGGGGCTCCAGGTTGGAATGGAAACGCCCTTGTCTAGGTCATTGGAAACTTCACCACCTCAACGCCAAAATATTATTTTTTTCTGTGCATGTAATCATGTCGTTAATAATAGATGCCAAATCACTGGCGGTTCCATTTCAAACAGGATTGATGCAATGTTTCTCTGGTGCAGCATGACTATGCCTCAGGCTCACACTTGGCTGGTGAACTGTACAAGTGAAGAACATACAATTAAACACCATTAGCTTGTGGTTAATTGGATGCTAATTAGGATGTCATGATCCAAAAAAAAAAAACACCTGGACAAAGACTAAATAGTCTGTTCTGAGTGAATGAGTTTAAGGCTTCATACAGTATATTGACAAATGTAATTTTGCTGTAATCCCTGGCAGACATATGTTTTGTCATCATTTCTATGTCACTTGTAATTTAAACTCAATATTTTAGGGGCCAAACCTAATTGAATGCTCTCCGCAAAACGAGTTTTCAGATAAACCCACACCCAGGATAAGAATTTTTGGGTGTGCTGAGCTTGGGGATGTCAAAAAGGATTTTCTCCTCTAAATCCACGACGGAAAATTTAATCCCGAGTTACATGATAGGAGTCACAAAATATGAGCACATACTGAAATGACAACAAATTCTTTGCACTTTTGTCAGCACAGACATAACATGCCCTGAAAAAATGGCTTCAGTTCAAATTGCTAATCGAATATTCATAAACTAACATGAGCCCTGAAACATAACCAGTGATGTATGAAAACGTTGACTAGCTAAGAGCAGAAAAACCTGATAAATGTGAGGTTTGTGCAGAGCAAGCAACAGAATTCCACCAGGCCAAAAAAACAATAGCACCCTTTCTCTTTCCTGTGCACATCTGTCCAAACCCGCTGCTGTAATTGCACAGGGTTAGTCTTGGTAATTGACAGCATAAATATTAGACTGTCAAAACTCAAGCGTCAGTGACAAGCTCCAGTATGAGTCATTGAGCTCGCAGCTGGGGGAGGAAGGAAAACGCTTCTCGCCTCACTTCTGGCTAATGGAAAGCGGATGAAGTCATCAATATTGAGCGAGTTTGTCATTGTGTCATTGCAAAATTGCGAAGCAGACATACAGTACAGTCAGTACTGCCCCTTAAGAGACTCACAAGCCATTAATGTCCACTGGGTTTTTGATAATTTGGCAGAAATTTGTGGTTTTGCTGGGCACAGAGGACACTTTAGACTATAAACTCAGCCAGAAAAACTGAAAACAAGACGAAAGGCTTTCAGCACAAGCCCTGCTCAAGTACACATTTCTAAACATGCGTGTGTGTGCGTGTACAGGTTTATGTGAAATGACAGGTTCATTGCCAGAAACTAAACATACATGCTGTCAGGACTAATTTACACTTTGGTAAATATGTCAGGACAAACAGCATGTCCAGACTTTTCTAAACTTTTTTAGGGTGCACTCACACTAGGTGTGGTTGTCTTGTACTGCCTTGTATAGCACGATTGTACCCTTCCTCACTGCCCTCCTGACCTGTGCTCACATTGTGCGTTTACATTCTGGGCCTGAGCACATTTACACCATCATGATGTTGCATTTAGTGCAGGCGAAACAATGTTTTCTCAGCTTTTCACAACATTGCTCAGTGGGTCTTTGATATCTTTGAGCATGAAGATAGTTGTGAATTTGGCTGAATATCTTATATGTATTATCTAGTTGTTCCTTAATACTCTCGAGTGGTTGGGAGTGATCACACTAGTCAAACAAACCAAATGTGGAGGTCAAATGTGCTTGAGCACAGTATGAATTGCCTATTCCATATTTCCAAAACTGAAAGAGCCAAAAGTTTTTTCACCTTTTCTCTCGTTAAAGAGATTAAAAAAAAAAGTATAAAGAGATTACAATTAGGTAAACTGCTGTTAATGAGACACAGGTGAGCATCATGACTTGTTACCTGACGGTTCGACCCGCCTCCTCTCCATCCACAGCTGACGTCTGACCACGCCCCTGCCCCCAAAATGTCATTCAAATGTTAAAAGTACAACATGTAAACACCGGCAGCATCAGTCCCATTGTGTTCAAAACAACCTTATCAGCGACTTTAAATGTTAGCACTTTGTGGCTGGTTTTAAGACGTTTTGTGGGTGGTGTAATTGGTCACATGAATTTACAGCTCACTTCAAGCATGCAGCTAGACAGAAGATGTTTACGCCAGAGGTCTATAAAAGGAAGCAAGTAAAACATGCTAGAATACACATACAACTTCTAGATTTGGTACGCATAGTCTATAGTCCTCTGGCTTAATGCTGTCCAATGTAATAGACATTTGCTCACCTACTGACTCAGTACCATATAAACACTGTCTATAGGCTATAGTGGATATAAAAACTCTACTCTAAAAAAAGTGTCTAAAAATCTCTTTTGTGACACTGTGATTGCGATGTACCTACTACCTTCTATTCATTTCAGCGATTTCAGCTTCTATTTGTTTTTTCTCTCTAATCCTGTTATTGTCAAGGTCTCACTAAAGTTCACACATTAAAGCTGGAGTTATAATTGCGTAATCTTTCAGCATGGTCCTTAAAAAAGGAAGCACACTTGTACACACCCTAATACCAGCATGTGCATGTAAGACAAAATCCATCTTAACCTTAATCATTTTTGCAAAGCGATAGAATTGTAGTTTGTGGTTGTTGCAAATCTCTCAGCAGTTTCCTTTCACAGTGCTGCTGCAGTAAATGCAGAGAGAAGGGTCGGTTAAGACTGGCATGGGACCTAAATAAACTGTGCTGACAAGACTGAGAGCTGCGCAAACAAAGGATTAGATGGGGATGAAAGGAAAAGGAAACGAGTCGAGTTGTTCGTTTAGGAAACAAGAAGAAAGGTCAGGTGTGCTACTGTACTACGTTTCAGTCTTGAGATGGATCCAGGAGTCAGTAGGGTCTTTCTTTAGTGTACTAAATGTTAATCGTATATGTAAAAGTGTAATAATATAGCATTAGAGATGAAGAGGCTGTGCTGCATTATTAACACGTTGTACACCTGTGTATAAGAAATACTGTGAGCCCTTTTTATAAACCTACTTAACATTCACAGCTCAGCAGTGCATGTCTGAGGTTGTTGTTATTAAGTCTATGCCAAAATAACTGTAATAATATAAAATTTCCACAAGTTCACTATTAACCATCATCTATTAGCAGCATTATTTTAGTCAATTTCCATGCACTGTGGTATGTTGTATGTGATCAACTGGTGTCCAGTGTGATAAAAAGCTTTTAATAAAAACAATTAGGAAAAAAAAGCCAAATTGCAAGACAAAAGTTAAAAAAAGGCAGAAAAACAACAGTAAAATCCAAAAATCAGGAAAACTCGAACAGACCCAAGGTCAAAATACCAAAGAGATATAAGTTCATGTAATAATATGCTTAGTGTTGCTTTGAATGCATGTGTGTGCCCTTTAAAATGTGAGTAATTGGCTTAGATGGCGTCCAGGTGTGTGTGAGATTAGAATGCCGGTGAGTTTGAGCATGGAAGATGGGAGATGTGTTTTTGGTGGCCATGTTTTTACGCTGCAAGGGGTTCTGAGAAGCTGATTTCATTGGACGAAGCAGAGCAGTTGTAAAAAAATATGTTCTCACATTATAGATAGATAGATAGATAGATAGATATATAGATAGATAGATAGATAGATAGATAGATAGATAGATAGATAGATTCAACTTTATTGTCATTGCTCGGTACAAGTATAAGGCAACGAAATGCAGTTAGCATCTACCAGAAGTGCAAATAGTAGCAATGTGCAGAGTGCAAAAGT
>JAOVVF010000028.1:8200951-8211659 GCA_028565595.1 Duopalatinus emarginatus
TATATATAGTACGAATTACGTTAGTTGATATTTGTACCTCAGGGTTGATACATGAGCCTAATGGCTAACAAGTTAAGACTGTAGTCTTATTGCAGAAACCATGAATAGACAAAGCAACCCTTATATCATTTCATGGTGGATCACAGTGACTTTATAAAGGTATTTTGGTTTTACCCTGCAAAGCACAAACCTGTCCTGAGATTACTGGCACACCATTCAAACTCTGAGAAAGATCATAGTAACAGTGGATGTGAGGAATACATCCTGTATGGAACAGTCTATTGCGACTTAAACATTTAATTCAGATGTTTTATTCAGTCCCATTGACACATGTGTATAAAACCAAGCACCTGCTCTGTAAAAAAAAATCAATTTTTTGTGTTTTTTCTCTCTATATCAAAATGACAGTAGATTTGTATTACAATGACCACAACACCACAATATTCCTTAAAGAAGAAAGTAGACAATGTAAGAATACAGTTAGCCAAAATTTTTGTTTTATATGTAAAACAGATTTAGATTTATGATATATTTATTAAACAACAGTAGTAGTTAAGCCATGAGCTTTAGACTTGATAAAACACAAAGGTCTAACACAAGCAGATGATATGGCACCCTAAACCATACCAGACTGGAGACTTCACACTGGACATCAGACACCCTGGGCAACTTCTGTGGACATCTCCACTCTTCCTCCAGACTCTAGGACCTAAAATTCCAAATGAAATGCACAATTTACTTCAATCCGAGAAGCGGATTTTTAAACAACTGAGCAACAGTCCAGTTCATTTCTCCTTGCAATAGGAAGCGGCAGTTGTAGCACCTTTCCTAGAGTGTGTTGTGGCTCTTGATGCACTGACATCTGCCTTAATTCACTTGTCTGGATTTCCTGAGCTATAAACTAGTAAATCTTAAATATGTCACTTTACATGTAATGACAGTTTAACTTTTTGAATTAAATTCTGAACAAAAATGACCATTTTGAGATATTTTAGTTTTTGAGATGTACAGTACTAGTATATACTTGGTTTCGCCCTACAGTTTTGGTTCTTCATCTGATTTGATTTCATGTATGTTAAGATTTTACTGTATGCACTGTTTAGGTGCCCTATTTAAAGGATTGATTACATTATTCACTCTCAAATATAAGGTCTTTCAGCGCATGTAAGCATTTACTAATGTGTGCTAAAACTGAACGCTTGATGGTGTTTGTCTTGGATAAAAGTGAAATAGTTGCCACAAATACTCATCTGTGTCAGGAAGCATCATATGATTTCATCACAACAGAAATGAATCGCATATGACCTTAAAAGCTTAATAAACCTTGAATCACACACAAGCTATGCTTTTAGTATTCCGTGACACAGAGGTTGCTACAGCAAAGACACAGGGGCCTGGTCATTACCTCCAATTTGGTAGTCATTTTTTCCCCCTGAAATGTGCACACAAGAGCTGCATTGATGAAGTCCAGAGGTGAAAACATGTCACCATAATTGAGGCTGAAGCAGTGAGTCGTCTCGAAGAAACTCTGCACGCAAGCAGGTTCTCGTCTGAAAAGAGCACAACCTCTGAGACACAACAGGCTTTGACATGCATTTGCATTCCAGCCAGCAGAAACACTATGTAACTAGCATCATTCTGGATGCTATAATAAATAAACGCTACAAGAAAGAAATGAAGTCTCTCGTGAGGTGTAGCCTACCAATTAGTCACGCCATTTGCCAAGTCTATGGTCTATGAGGAGTGCATTTCTGTCAGCCCCGGTGCCTAACGTTTCATTTACGGTTTTGCTCTGGATCCCATCCATGAGTTATCCAGAACAAGTTCCGCTGTGACGGAGGACTTCGTAATTTAAGGTTTTGTTAATCATTTGTACTCCATCCAGATCCCACATGCTGTAAAAAATCTAAATGAAAGCCATTTTACAATGATGTTGCATCCTGTGAAAAAGAAAACATAGACCAAATTGCCTGCAAGGCAGATATCGGTGTGTGGTTGGGTTTATGTGGGGCTGTGCGCACGCATGTGTGTGTGTGTGTGTGTGTGTGTGTGTGTGTGAGTGTTTGTGGTTGCATGCAGCCAGGATTAGGTAGTCATCTCCTGGGATGTGAATAAAACTAGACAGATGATAAAACATGTATAAAACTAGACTGATGATTGAATGTGAAGAAACTGTACAGGAAAATACATACATTTCTCCACATGGGTTTGCTCAGGTTTTCTTGGTTGTCTTCCAAGTAGGCAGATTGGCCTCTTGTGTCTGTATGTTTGCATGGCATCCCATCAATGGTATATAAATGGTATATTCATGCTTGAAAATTCACAATTACAGTGGATAGTATCAGTTGAAATGTCCACCTTTAAACCTGTAATGACTGTGCAGTGTGTGTGCATGTGTTTGCACAATTCAATTATAAAATAAATGGAAATTTTACAAAAAAAAATAAAATAAAAAACATATAATATTGTGGTTAGATAAATATGCACACCCTTAAACTAACACTTTGTTAAACCATCTTTTATGATATTATGATTATTATATTTAGGAGTCTCTCATCATGGCACAAATTGACTTGGTAATATTTGCCCATTTTTTCCTTTGGAGGGATACTATGGGTTGGTGTCATGCTAAAAGGTGAAATTCTTCTTCATCTTAGGTTTTTTTTTTAGCAGAGGCCTGAAGGTTTTGCAACAATTCCAGCGGAAAAAAAGCCCAAAAGCAAAAGCTGCCACCACCACCATGCTTTACTGTGGGAACTGTGTTCTTTTGGCGATGCACAGTGTTGTTTTTGTGCCAAACATACCTTTTAGAATTATCACCAATAAGTTCAGCCTTGGTCTTATCAGACCATAACACATTTTCCCACGTGCTTTTGGCAGACTTGATACAGTTTTTTTTTTTGCAAAATGTAGCCAGACCTGGATGTTTTTCTTTGTAGGAAAAGGCAACCCAGATATAAAGCATACATAAGATTGTTGACACATGTAGTACTCAGCCTGTACTTACCAGAAACTCCAGCAGCTTTTTTAATGTTGCTGTAGCCAACATTGGCAGCCTCCCAGGCAAGTTCTTCTTGTCTTTTCGTCAGTTTTGGATGGGTGTCCAGTTCTTGGTAATATGGGTTACTGTTATACCATATAATATTCACTTGTTGATGACTGTCTTGTCTGTATTCTATGGCATATCTAATGTCTTGTACTCTTCCCCTGAACAACACCTTTCTACAATATGGTTCCTTTGATGCATAGGAAGCGCTTTAAATGCAACTATGCAATTAAGTAAATTTACTAGAATAATCATACTAGAACAGCTGAACTTTATATAGAATTAATAAGATTGAATGTGATCAGTTAATGTGATTTGGTAATTCTAAACACAGCCACATCCCCAATTATAAGAAGGTTGTGTATTTTTATACAAGGGTTGTGTAATGAAAACCCCCCTCCCCCCCAGAAATATATTTATTTTTTTTATTGAATTGTACAAATTATAGGTTGCATTCAGGGCACAAACAAGTTCTGAAATCATTGCACTGAAAAAAAAACGTAACAGGGGTGCACAGACTTTTTATATCTATTGTAAATAAAAGCAGTGCATGTATATGGAATAGGGTGTAATTGTTAACTTTTGCCAGATCTACACATTAATCTGGCACAATGCTATGGGTCTTGACATCTTAGGAATTTCAGTTCACGCATGTAAATAAACCAAAATTATCATAGAAGTGACAAAACATGCTACATATGATGCATACTGACATGTGATGCATAGTGTTTACCAGTCCCAAAGTGTAACATTACAGGACATTTTTATTTTTATATTTTTATATATCTATAACAATTACAATAAATATTACAATTTAAAAAATGACTCTCCATGATGCACCTCGCTACATGTAATGTAGTTGATATATGCCTATCTTTTAGAGGAAGGTCAGTGTGGACATTATAAAACAGTAATGCACTGAAACCATAATTCTGTTTTTGTGAGGCCTGGTGTAAGATATGAGCAGGACCATGAGCCTTATTAAATCATGGCTGCTAATTAAAGTAGCCTCATGGGGCTATTTATACAAAGCTCATTTTGGCAGTCCTTAAACATTTAACCTTCATACTACATGATAGACTTGACTTTACCCTGGCTTTCCAGGACTTACAATCCCAAGGTGTATAAGCGACTTAGCTATTAGCCTTAAAGTGTTGATAGTAATTTTTCCCAAAGTAGCAGAGAAAAAGAAGAATGGTTAATCACAATGCACCCCCAAAAAGGGAGGCAGGGCCCCAGAAAGCCTTTATGGCAACGCCAAATATGAATCACTTTTGTGTGGATGCCAAATGGGCCCTTCCTGTGTTGCTAAGAGAGCCTCCTAACTGAGCGGCTACAAACGAGATAGAGAGAGAGGAGGGGTATAGGTGCCTCACATGGCTGTACAGTTTTAGCAATGTTACTGGATGCTCCTATTCCTGTAAAGAGCTGCCTGGGTGGTCCGGCTGGGGTTGTGTAGGATTGTTGGATTTTAATACCGCCATCTATTAGCACCATTGCGCCATGATTTATGCAGCTGTCAGCTTGGACTTCATCAGCCCCTTCGGTCGTGGTGAGTTGTGGGCAGGGGCCCGAACCTCTGAGCCTATTACTACAGGAGCTAAAGTAAACCACTGACTAAGGGAGGGAGAGAAAGCAGAAAAAGGGTGACACTGGAGGAGAGAAAGGAAAAAAAACACAAAAAGAGAAAAGAACACCCCATGCATGCCTCCTTGTCTCCTCTCCTGGTGAAATATGTCCTCCTCAAGAAGTCCAAGTCAACGGCGCACAAAGGTGAAAATAGTGTGTGTGTGTGTGTGTGGGGGGGGGGGGGGTATTCAGCTGTAAAAAAAAATGTGGAGGTTTGCTCAACATTTAGGTTAATAAAATCAAAAATCATCTAATATTCTATTTAAAATCAAACAATATGTCCTAGTGAATTACTTACTAATAAATGAAAGATAAATATTAATAATAATCTTTAATGGTTGGTTCAGTCTTGTGTGTCAAATTTCCTTCATTTGTGGATGTGTGTAGACTGAACCTGGATAAAGAGGAGGTACAAAAGCAGTGTACAGATGTGGCAGATGCAGCAAAGTGTTAAAAACTAAACAAACTTTGTAATTCATTTCAGTTACCTGTAATTGTGCTGATGGTGCGAGCCTCACAAAGTCTGGCTGTGCTAGCATGCCACAGTTTTTTGCTTTGCCTCTGAGAAAAAAAAAAAAAGACATATTTGCTGGGCTAGCTAGCAAAATTAATCCTAGAGCGACGGTTCTTTGACACAAAAGTAAAACAGCTGAGTTTAATATTAGCTAGTTAGGATGCATGACAGCTACATTGTTTTACAAAAACTTCTTTTACAAAAACGAAAACAAAAACAATATTTGATGATGTTATATATAGCTTTTGGTTTTAATTTATATCACTTCTGAGAACTCAATACAAATTTTTAATGATTGATATTTGTGCAAATTAATTCATCCAATTCATTACAATATATGCTTTTTAGCAGTAAACATGGTCTCTTGCACACACTTCCTTTTTTATTCATGTCCTATTTGAGAGAAAATAGGTGGGATTTATTTGAAAGAATGTGAAATTTAGAATTCAAAATGTGAAAGGTTACAGTTCAGGGATGTCTCCAGGACTCAATCCTGCAATATATCACATGTTTAAACTGAATAGTACAATTCTGTCTTTATACAGTAATAAACATTCTCCATCAGTAAAAATAAATAAATGGCCTAATCTCATTACTGCTGCTCATATTTAGCAGACTCATTAAAAAAAAACTCTCGGGGTTGTTTAGATTTGGTGGGGGGTGGTTTTTTTTTTTTTTTCCTCGAGTGCTACTGACTGTTATGTAAGTCAGTCAGTCACTTCAACAGCATATCACTTTCACTTTCTGTTTTAAAAGGAAATATGTCAACATACAAAATTGAACCAGAGTTCAGAAGATTTTTCCTGAAGATTTGCACGATTATGAATAAGAAATTATTTATTTAAATGTAAATTTACATTTTCCCAGAGATGATGTCCTATAACATTAAAACCTGAATAGATCTAAAACCTTTCTTATTATTATTCAGATATAGTATGCAGGTCTATATGTCTAAGGCAGATGCCATTTTTTTCCATCACAACTGCATACATTTACAATTACATATAATATTTCCATAGCAAACTGTGAAAGCATAAAAAAAGGTTTCAAATTAAAACTTAAATGTCTACTAAGTGCTCCCTAGTGGTACATAAATCACACAATACACACTAATTATCCATCAACCCAGCGTAAAGCATCAGCAACACCATGAGCACCATACGGCTCTCTTTCTCGACTTATTATAGAGAAGGTGTTAGCGTTGGAATGGTAATTGGTCACCAGATGGTCATTATGTGGCATTTTTGTTGTCGAGGGATCAGAGGTCTTTGGCAAGATCCTGGTGTGTTTTTCTGATTGGAAAGGTCCTGACAGATGATTTATTTGTGTCATGTCTTTAGCAGGGCACTTACACTTATAAAGCACAAATTGGAGACAAAGCTTCCGCAATGCCAAGGCCTCAGGCACAGAAACACTGGACTCATTTCCCCAGTTTTAACTATATGGAGCTTCAGACTATTCAGCTGGTAAATTATGTGAATTATTCAAAGAACAAATCACTCACATCAGTGTAACTGGAGCTAACACGTGGGAAAATGATAGCAGTTCATAACCTAACCTGTTTGTCTTTTTTACTATACTGTCTCAAGATGACTTATTCATTCAATTTAAGGTTTAGCCTGGTAAGAGTTAGTCTGCTCTTAAAACCATAAATACTCTCTATCCCGTAGCTTTTAACCACAGTCAACTGAAAAAAAGGCCCACATATGGCTGATGTGAACTTCAGTCAGAATCGTTTAGATGCATAATTGTTTTGCAGTGAAATAAGCTTGGCTTATGATGCGGTCTGAGAGAGGGCAAATATTGTTTTTTTCTGTTTTTCTTCTTGGGTTAGACCCACAGCGTGGACAGCCTTGGCAACTGAACAGCACTGGCACAAGTGCAGGGTGTGACTCTGTGCCATTTAGCTGGACTGTTAGGGTTTCGTTTTAATCTGCATCAGGTCACCAGCATAAAAGTCCCACTTTCTTGTCAGTTTCACAGAGAAGGGGCCTCGTCTGAGGTCACCGTCAAACTTTCCAGATGCGTCTGCGTGTGATCAAACAGTTCATAATTAGAACCATATAATTTGTAGACATTATTATATTAAAGATGGCAGTTGGGTTTGCCGAGCAAAAACTAACTTTGTGAGTGGCTGACCATAATTTAAGGTTCTGTTCACAGTCTTGCCGGGGAGTGGGAGCCTCAGCGAGCAGAACATGGGCCTGCTGTCAGATGCTGCGCTATGGAGAAGTGTAAAAAAAATAATCCGTATTTACCGACTCAGCAGAAAATGTTAGCATCAGAGAATACCAAGTGAAGCCAGAAAAACATGTATGAGCCTAGCGTCATGTTTTAATGAATAAGCATGATGGTGCACTTGTTATGAGATCCGCTGAGTCAAACCATCAATGTAAACGCCAGTATAAATGTACACCAGGTAGAAAGATGCTAAATTAACTGTGTTATTGGCGGGGGACTGGCCACAATGACCAAACCTCTCACTGTCACATACTCAACAATCTGGTATAAGTATTACTACAGAACAGAGTATACTACAACCACCATACCCATGCTTAATACTAGCTGGCTAGTTTGGTTAAGGAGTGCATATTTACAGTAATATATCAAACTTCATTTTCATGCATACCTCCTCAGTTTGGAATGCATGCTCGGGGCGACTGGCATAGCATTTTAAACAAACAGTACCACACCTGCCTCCCCAATGAGTAAGGCTGTGCAAAGTACCACTGGCACCGGTAACGCTTAGTGGCATCAATTCAGTAATGCATTTTATAATAATACATCACCTACCATAACAGGAACAACATGTCTTTGTGTGTATTCCATGGGGCTTGTTAAGTTGTCACCTTCCTTCATCAGTGTTTTGTTGAAATAGGTCCACAACACCTCCAGATAGCCCAACAGTCATATCTAGCATCCCAGACCCACCCACTCCATAGTCACAATGTGTTAGGACACACGTCAAGACCAGCATGTATACACCTTAAGATACATCTTGAACATTACTGAGAGATTTATAACCATTTTATGGTGTGGCCCGCCATGTCATTTTAAAGAGCTTAAATGGTGCATGTCAAATACGTCTATGCAACTTTAAAGTGTATATTTAAAGCATATAAAGTACATTTCCCACAATACATTGCGTTACCAATTACGGATTGTATCGATTGCATTACCCGCAAAGTGACAGCATCCCGCCACTGGATTATAGTGTATACACATCAGCGTTTAACGACAGCGTTTTATCCCAACATGTGGTACAAATGATCCCAAAACATTCAAGAAAAAGAAAAATTGATACAGATGGAAGTCAGTTTTAAGAAAGATGGGAAAGCGAATACATGTTTGTGCTTCAAGGGTGAAAACCAGTATGTCTTTTGTCTTATGAGGCCGTGTCAGTTATCAAAAAGTACAATGTAATGTCAACATCTTGGCCTTTTGAGGGCAACTATATTGCTGATATGGCCCTCGGTGAAAATGAGTTTGACACCCCTGTTCTACATGTAATACAGGTTAACTGTTCTACCTTTGGTGTCTAGAGACAACAAATTATAGTTAGAGGAACAGTCTGTAATTGGGGTTTTGCCATTTTCACCCAAGTCACCAAATCTCAACACCTGAGATGCCATGTCACAAGCTGTGGAACACCAAGTTTGTATTTCTGGAAGCTTGTGGAGTCTATTTTCTGTGGAGTCTGTATTTCTGCAGTTCTATTTTTCCATAGGGACCTATGAAGTACTGGATTGGTGTACCAGTTGTACTGGTTTCTAGCGCAGCAGTGTACAGTATAAGTCTTGTATTATTTTTTAAAGAAATTATTTTTCTAAAGATTCTGATTGTGAGTGCTTTAACCCAACCTTCTTGATTGTAAAACAAAATCACAATTTCCTCCAAAAAAGGAAGGAAAAGAGAAATGATGGCCAGAATATCAGACATCATCTTCATAGATAATGTAAAGTTTCTAAGCTAAACATTCAGGATGAACTACAGAAAACCTTTCAGTTTTTAGAAGGGAAAGAGAAGAAGGGAGTATACGGGATTTGGCCGAGTTTTAACAGATATATCAAGACAAATGTGTCAGTCTAAAAGCTGTTCAAAGTGTATGAAAGCTTTTCGAGACTGTTATAAATGATAGAGGTTAGGAAAGAATATTTAGATTGCCTTTGGACTTTATTCAGGTTTTTTCCACTATTAATATTTCTACCATAAACAGTGAATGTAAGTGTTTTTGTTACTTATGATCGTGAAGAAATGTTAGTGAAACCTAACACACACTAAATTTTCTACTTTTGATGTTGTACAATAAATGAAACATTTACATCCTTAGATCCCAAATGTTTTATACAATTAGTTAAGCTCCATAGGTTTTCTATGGCACAGGAAAAAGCCCAAAGGATTTTAAAGCTTTATGACTTCGATGAGTTAGAAGCTCTTTCTCTCAAGCACCGAAGCAATGTTTCAGCCGTCTGGGCAACACTTTCATTCCTGAGCGTTGCTTCCGTCCCATTATCCCAGAGCCATGTATATGAGGCGTGTCACTCCTCTTAAACTTCTAATCCAGGGCTTGTAAGCCATCCAGACTGCACACAACTCCTTGTCCTAAAAAAGCTCAGTTTGTGCAGCTCAGTGGACCGTTCTGACCCTTCATGGCCAGATGCCGAGTGGAACGTTTGCAGAGGATCTGCCTCTACACACACACACACACACACACACATAAACACACACACACAAACATTCCTGGATGGAAGATTCATGGGACACTCACTAGTTCTCTGCTATGGATCAGAATCAAGGTCAGGGGCTGAGCAAACAACTCAGGCAAAATTCATTCATTCATTCATCCTCAGTAACTGCTTTATACTGGTCAGCATGGTGGTGGATCTGGAGCCTATCCTGGGAACACTGTTTAAACGCCGGGAAGACTGGAACACTCTAGATCATCTCAGGGCATTATGCACACATTTACACACTCATTTACAATTTAAAGTTGCAGGTAAACATACCAGTTTGTGTTTGGGAGGTGGGAGGAACCTGCAGGGAAATCAGAGAAAGTACACACACTCATTTACACAGAAACTACATACTGACAGCAGCTGAAGTTCAGGATCAAATCTGCTGCGCTTATTCAACCTGGATCTGGTGGCAGTTATGAAAAAGTCATTGCCAGGAAATACTGTGGTGGTAATTATTTTTTTACCTACCTGTGCTGGTATATTACAATGTTAAACTACTTTTTGCTAATAAACAAGTCATAAATAGGATGTAAATAAGAAATAGGTGAATGTAAAGTGTATATAATTAACTACAACTTCAGACAGTTTAGATGGTAAATATAGAATTGTAATGTTATTTTTCACGTACACAGTGTCCAAAAATGTGGTTGTTTACCCCCAAATCAGATATATAATTTTTATTATATAATGTATAATAAATAAATAAGGTTATTATTATTATTATTATTATTATTAATAATAATAATAATAATAATAATAATAATAATAATAAAATGTATAATA
>JAOVVF010000028.1:8225091-8250516 GCA_028565595.1 Duopalatinus emarginatus
GGCCTACTTGTAATACCAATAACCTTGTAAGTCGCTCTGGATAAGAGCGTCTGCCAAATGCTGTAAATGTAAATGTAAAACACTAGGGGGCAATGAACACACTTGCCCCAAGCAGGGGGCAGCCCCAAACCACAGCGCATACCTGGGGAGCAGTTGGGGGAGTTAGGTGCCTTGCTCAGTGTATGTATAATTTAATATGGTAGGCTGTAAATCGCTATGCTACAACATTTTACAAGTTAGCTGATGATTTATCTTTTAGAAACCTGTAGGGACTTCTCTGTCTTTTTACTCTCTTAAAATAATAATAGTATTTATTTATTTATTTTGTGTAAATCATAAAGTGTATTTGATGCTCACATTGCCCTGCAAGCTGAAACACACCCCTCTCACCTCAAACTGCTCCCTATACACTAAAAATAGTACATTGTCTTTGCTTAGACATATTTGTTGCTTGCCTTCTTAAATGAATCTATTATGTATTGCAGCAGTAACATGGCGGAGGATAATAGCATAATAGTTCTATAATACTTATCATTTGTTTATACAGAGTTATGCAGTGTTTTCTGCACTTACCCTTATAAACTCCACCAGTGTGTTGTAGATGTAGGCCCCCTTTGGGAGGAAGAAGCAGCTACCAGGGCTGAGATCATGGAAGAAAAACAAGTCTTGTTCCTGTAAACAAGAAACAACAACAGTGTGACTGTGCTTGCATGAACCCTAGCCTTGTCTTCACGAAAGCAGACAAACAGTGGCAAGTAAAGTCACAGAAATATCTAACGAAATAACAAATCTGTGAAAGAAAAAAAAAAGGCAAAATGCTCAGTGTTCTGATTATCATTCTCACTTTAGCTGTGACAAAGCGGTCCCTCGTGTGCCCATCGGTGTGCTCCCTGGCAGATGGCACATTAAGGAGACAGACATCTGCCAGCTTTACCCCCTGGCCTCGCTGCTAGTTAACAGAGTGAACTGGGATCCTCCACACACACAGCAGCTATACCGAAAGCGTGGACAGCTTGCAGCCCGAGTCATTAACACTCCAGGAAGACTCCTGATTCTTCCCACGGCCATGCTTTTTCTGCTGCTTGATCAACAACAGCTCAAGACGGTTTAATCACCAGCAGCCATCTTTCCTCACAAACACTAAACCTAGTCCTGCTGAGGGTGACTGTGGACGTAAAAGCCTAGAAGTAGTGTGTGGCTGGGTGCTTGGTAAACACTGCTTTATTCCTAACAGCTGGAGAAAAACTGTGAGTCAACCATCCAGACAAATGGTATAGTGCCAGAGCTTTTGTTCAGATTGGCCATGCAAACACTTGTGCAAGGTGTTTTGCTAGAAGCAAACAGCTCCCATGACAACAAAATGTATTCATATTGTAACCAACAGCACGAACAATCCTAATCAGCTAATATAAACATCCCGAATTTTACTGCAAAAGCCCTTGCAAGTAACACAAACATGCAAGGGTTTAACTGCAATCTGCACGAATGTTTGGCTATATAAACAACCGGCTGAGTGTATAAGCATACTTTAAATATTATATAGACAATTCATCAGCTAGCTAACAACATCCAGTTAATAATTAGTAGCATCTCCACGTATTTTAGCGAGATGTCTCGTTTCATTTTATCTCACAGGACCGAGATTTACAAATGATCGCCTAGTAAAGTATGTAAAAGTAACCACAAATGTGTCCTTCACTTCCCGCGTCTTTTTCTTTTAGTGAATTAGATTTACCGAAGGAGGAATTCGATACACATTTGGCCAGATCATTGCTTTATTATTTAACGCGCAAAACAGTGCACACACTGTAATCAGATCTTACAATGGCAAAATGTAACACGTGCATTATAATTGATTTGGTGCCTCTCTAATGTAGCAATACTGGTCCTATGTATACACATGCCGATCCTTTGTACTACATAATCAATACTGTACATAGGGCTGTGATGGTATGGATTTTTTCTGCCATAGCGATAACGTAATACATCACTGGAGTTTGGCGGTTGACCTCACTCTTTACCAGTGATCTAATCACGATAATGCATAGCCTCTCTAGGTTTTATTGCTTTTACAATCAGTGACAAGCGTTTATTTTAATTAATATTCACAGCTAACCATTCTACCACTAATGCAGTCTGTTTGCTCAATGTAAGCTTTGGTTGCTAGGCAAAAAAAAAAAATCTCAAAACAACTGATTATAGTTTCTGTTTCTTCCTTTGTTAATTCACATGGCTCAGCGAATTAGATCCTAGAGTCAGGTGTAATGCCGAATTCAGCACCAGTGCCACAAAATACATCCCTCTTTCGACTGAAAATCATATCGCAATATTTAGGTCTACTCTGTTTATCAGTGATTTCCACCACTGCTGACTGAAATGTGTGAAGTTTCTCTCTTTTTTTGATCAATACACAACTAAAATAAAGCGGGCTTGCATCTGCTTTCAAGTGAAAGTCCTACCACACACATTCCTGTGAAGGCGATGCATCTCACAGCAAGGGTGCTGAATTCGGCACAAAATATGAATAATAACTGTGTTGATGACGGTTATGAGCTCAACACAGCAGTGGGCATCACAGAACAGTGGTGTTGCTGTAATAATGGGTATCGTCAGACCCCAATTTGACATTTCAGTTACTTTACAACCACAACACGTGCCTCAAATCATTAAATTACAATATCCATATTGACTCATCCCCTACGTTTGAATTAAGAAACGGTATAAACTTAACTTTAAGTATTATTTTACATCCTTTCACATTTCAAATCTAGTATAAAATTCAAGCAAGTTGCACAATGGCACAGCACTAAATTAATCTGAATCCTTTAAATCCAGTATCACAATCCCATCGAAACAGTCCTGAGCCGTATCATAGTTCCTTTTCATACATTACAACATGAAAAAAAGACTTGATATGCAGTATTAAGACCGAATCAAGATCGATAAGCAGCCTTATTCACCATCACGTAATAACATTTAGCAGTCTCAGTCACGCATAATGATAAACCCTTGTCCGTGTGTGTGATATGACCTTATCACAACACCTAATGAGAACTATAAGACAAGGTAGATGTCAGCTAGACAGTAGATTCAGTAACACTTCAATACCATGAACGACAGTAATTATATGAAAAACAACAAAAAGCTAATGATCCTTATAGACCAATCAGCCATGTTACGATGATTTAGTTAGTCACCTTATAACCTTATTACCAACAATACACTTTAGTTAATTTACTGAATACTGAGATCACACCACATAACACTATTAGGACATGTTTCTTTGTTTATTCTTGTAAATAATCAGTAAATAAATTAAAACTAGACTTGGTGTAAATGACAGATCCACACATCTATGTTCATACCCGTCCCAGCTTGCGGTGGTCTCTGTTCTTGGCCTCTTCTTGGAATTTCTCCCAGTCCTTCAGCATCTTCGGGTCAGGGAAGGAGATGCCGTAAATGCGCTGCAAGGTCTCCATGTCTGCCTTCCCTTCCCAGTATGTGGATGAATTCTAAACATTCAGAAGTCTCTGGTTAAGACTACACACAGTTTAATGCACACAATACAACACACACAGCTCCTGGTGAACACAAACCTTCAAACAAACTAAACATATTAAAAATATTTTACATCGACTCTAATAATCTAATTTGTCAATGTTAGATTAGTGACTGGATGAGTACCTTATGAATCTTCAAGGCCTTGATCTTCCCAGTGTGTCTTACATGAGGTCCTCTACATAGGTCAATCAAGGGCCCACACCTTCAGAGGAGGACAGGAGCATATTAGTACAATGAAATACTGATGTATGTACTTAAAATAGTACACTGAAGTGTTCGAAGGAGCCTATGCAAAATACAGAGCAATGCATATATATACAGCAATAGACCATCCATCTATCCAACCATAATGGTATAGGGTTTGTTTAGCTGGCATTTCATAGGATCCCTGGTACATCTACAAACGTCTCAGACAGGTGAACACTATGTGTGCCTCGTTTCTGATGAGTTCCACCTGTTCATGTCCTGCATTCTGATAGGTTTGTCCTAAGTCACCAGATGACAAAACAGTACTGTAAGAACTAGGGTGTTCGTTGCTTTCAGAACTTTTTCACAAGTTTGCACAGTCAATGACTCATCGTATTCCTGCAGTCCTACACTCCAGTTTGGGACCTACCAAGTATTAGACCGATATACGATATTTTCTAGCACTTCAGTTCTGTTCTACAAGTTTAGGACTGAAGAAACATTTTTTCACCATCTTGCACTGAATTCCAAATTTGTAAAACTAAATTCAACACCAGACACAGTGTGAAGGTTTCAATGAATAGCGATTGATACAGACACCGGCATCTCTTATCAGTCTGATACTGTCCTCATTCACTCAAATACTCATAAAGAATTCCCAGATACCATCATCCGCTAATGAACAGAGAACACAAACTGACAGCAATCTGGATACATGTTGATTAATGATAAAAGCAAAGCCAGCTGCAAGCTGTGCTGTGCAAAACATATCATCATTCTCCTACAGTACGAGTAACCTGGTTAAAAACTGCTGCGAATTGCACATGGAGGAAGCAGTAAAGAAGTCAGCACCGAGCACTGATAATGCACATTTACTTTCCCCACTCTTTCACAAGGATCTACACAATGCTTTTGAGTCAAAGGTGCAATTAACTTATGGTGCACGCTTATTCATGCACATGCTATATATTAAAGATAGAGCTTAAAAATGTTAAACAGGAGACTAAAGCAGACTACATAAAATGTTCCAGTATTAACATACTGATTAACATATCATAACCGTCCATTCTTAGCTAATGATGTGAACTTTAATATGATAAATACAAGACGAAAATAAGCATTAGTCCTACCTGTAAACCGTAGTAGTTGGGGTGGTAACTTTCTCATTCAGAATCCTGCACTTAAACTTGTTGTACTGTGGAGGAGACAGAAGCACAAACAGCTGCAGCTAAATCAGGGTTTAAGGAAAGTTTGTCTTCTTTCATGAATCCCACCTCCCACTGCCAAACCCAGTCAAAGCAGACTCGTACCTTGAACATTTCCAGAAGAGTCTCCTTCTTTACCTCCAACCGCTCAAAGGGCTGCTTCTCCTTGATAATCTTTTTACACAGGTTCTCCAGACAGGGGAAGTCATTACTCGATACGCCTCTGAAAGTGTGTGTGTTTGTCAGAGCGGGAGAGAAAATAGTTGAGCGTTCATGAATAAACATGAACTTAAAAAAAAGACATATAAATAACTCCCAAAGCCAGGAAAAAGAAATCCCAAACATCTCCTAGATGCCACATTCAGGGGAACTTTCTCGATTACCAGTCACCTTATTGGGCTTTGCTGTTTTTTTATTGGGCTTTGCTGTGCAGCTGACACGTCTACACCATAAACAAGGTGCGACTTGACAGTCAAATCATCTCCTAGAATATCATTAGCATAAATTGGCTTTTCAAGCAAGAAAATAACAATGCTTATTATTTCCTCCCCTCGCACTAATTTGAAGGCACGCTTAAAGATCCCAGTCAAAGAAAAGGTCAAATAAAATTGTTTATAACACGTCTTTCCGAAGCTCGCTTTGAACAGACTGGCTGATCTGTCTTTGAAATAAACATTTCTTCAGAGCATACTGAATATTCCGCCATCAACGGAAGATTTCATTAAACTAATAAAAGCCTGACCTTGTGCCGAGAGAACAGAACGCAATTCACATCCTATTCACTCATCACATCCGGTAACGTCTTTTTTTCCCCCCTGCATGTTTATTAAACTGTCTGGTAAACAACTGACTAAATTCACCACCTTCCATATAAATGTTATGCAAATTATGTCAAGTTCACTAGGCCATGGGGAATTTAAACACGAGACGCAAACTTATCAGTTGGAGCATCATTTAGCAGCAAATATTATAAATATTTCTTCTTACTCGTCTTGGCAGTTCTGAGATGATCTCATTAATCTTACCCAAACAGGACAACGCTATGAAAGTTTTAATTTAAAAAAAATCAATAAATCATACCATACCACGAGCACTAGATCCATACTGACATGAATAAATATACAGTATCGTTTGGGCAGTAAAAATGTAATTTGTGCACTCACTCATTGTCCAGGTACATGTCGTAGTAGAAGCCGTTCTCAATAGGAGGACCGTAACACAAGCAGCCACCGTACACTTTCTCCATGGCCTCGCCCATAATGTGGGCACTGGAGTGCCAGTAGACCTTAAAACAGAAATCATTACATTTAAATTTAGGCAAATACAATACACTATTTAATCAAAACATGTGGACACTTGACTGTCACATCAGTATGTGCTTGTTGAATTCTCAATCCAGATTTAGTCTCCCTTTTAGCCTCCACTTTTCTGGAAAGACTGAACACTAGATTTTACAATATGGCTGTGGGAATTTTATTCATTCAGTAACTGTGCAGGCCGTTAGAGGCCACTTTTCTACACCAATCATGTCAAGAACCTTGTTTGTGCACAAAGACATCTTAGGGCCTTTTGGGGTGTTTTCACCGCTGCACTTGTTAGTCAATAGTTAGTTAAATTCATTTTCTCCCTTGGGGTGATTTGTTTGAGCAGGTGTGAATACAGGAATCACACTCAGATGTGGACCAACACAACAGCACAGAGAATCTTTAAGAGGAGGTGGTTTCGGTCCGATCCCAACCGAACTCTAGAGCTGCTCGTTTGTGATGAGAACCTAATCTGACTTGATCAATAGCATTTCATGATATGCTCTCGAAGTGAATTCTGCATTCTGTAGGTGTAGTTTAACCGAATACATTTCCTAAATAATTTCTATAAAAAAAAAACAACTTTGCCATTGCTTAATGTAGGGCTGTGCGATATGAGGATATATATTGTGTGGCGATAAAAAAACATCTATTGTTTAATATAACGCTCTATCGTCTGTATCGTGTCACAAAGTACACACTTAACTGCAGTCGTTTTGTTGTTTGGATGACACGCTAAGGCGCCACACACAAACATGTAGGAGTGCGCATGCGGCACAGACTAAATCAAAAGAAGCTTGGACTAAAACGAGGACCTCATACCTAAAGGGTTTGTGCATCTTTCGGTGCTTCGATTTTAATCTCAGAAACAGAAATTTCAAAATGAAAAACAAACCGGGCGTTTACGGTCACAAGGTCGTTGTCAAGGCAACTGGAGACGCATAAAACTTGTACTTTTTTAGTTGCAGACCCAGACATTGAAAGAGTCTTTTTACTGCAGCACACCATACTGCAGAAAATATCTTTAATTGTTTGACTGTATAATTCCACGTATAGAAATCCTTTTTTTAATCTAGTCATTTTGTTAAAAAAAAAAAAAATACAGAAAACGTGCTATATTGTGATATATACTGTTATCGGGATATGAAATTTTGGTCATATCGCACAGCCCTAGCTTCAGGTTAAACTGCATAGAAATACAAATAATAAACTGCATAAAAAAAAAACCAAAGCAAGGGGAAAACGTTCCAAGTTTACAAGCCTGTTAACTGATTCTAACCAGAGTACACAGTCTATAGGTGTGAAAATGTCCGTAGTGCCAGTAAAGAGAATCTGTAATACCATTGGATACAAATACATCCTATAAGATTGTGCGCTTTCACAAGATGTAGATAAATATGGATTATGCAGTTACTGAGTCACTACCAAAACCTGCACTCATCAGCTGATAAATTGATTATTAAACATTAATTATTAAAAATGATCAGTGTGGATTTTTATGGTTGTTGCACATGCAGCAGACCAAGCAGATCGTATCATACACGACATCAGGAGAAATAAAGCATGAGTAAATGATTATGATTTTGATCTATATTTGTTAAACACCTGATAATCATCACCTTGTGTGTTTTAGCTCAGTCCAAAATGGCTTGCAGGGTATTAAACTGGGTGGTTCCGCATTCTTTTTCCCTTAGGTATTACATTACATACTGAAACAGTAGTTTACGTCAGCATTGTAGTTGGACCATTAGGAGTGGCACCGTAGTATTAAAGGGTATAATTATAAATATACAAACAAATCAATAAATGATCGAGATAAAGCTTAAAGTTCTCGTGCTGTTTTTGTCTGTCAGATTTGCTAGTAGTATGACAAATTACCCAATTAATACAAAGAAGATTTATTGATGTTGAGTAGACAAGAGACACCAAGTTCCACTGTCAGTAATACATATTTCAGTAACTCTGTCATTTTCTCTGATGCTCCACTAAGCAACTGTTAGCTGTGGAACAAGATCAACTCCTGACTCAACTCAGCACTAATCAAAATCAAATAAAAAAAGACTCACCGCTTGCGCTTCCTCATCATCAAACTTGAGAAGCTGCAAACTGCAATCTCCCTCCAACGGTCTGTCCAGGTCCCACACATTGTTGTTCACTTTGGCAATTACAGTGTTGTCAGCAAGGCCCTGGCTGTTTGACAAATTGAAACAGGACCGGAACATTTTTAATTAGACACCACAAAGATGACTATAAGTACTAAAATACAAACATAAAAACAGTTACATAACTGAAAAGGAAAGGACAAAGAGAGCAGAACTGTTGTCCGTATCAACTATTAACCAACTGTTAGGGGGTAAAAGAGAGACGACATGTAAAACGAGGGCAGTTTTGAATCTATCTGATGTGAATGGGTCTTGCATACCGAGCTCACATTCAGTAAAGCTTTTGCTCTGAATTTAATATTTCAGTTCATTAGTTCTCTACATTGTTTCTGGCAAATAATAATTATAACTGTCATGATTATGTGTATATTATGGATATTTGAATACTATAATTAGTACATAAAAATGATCACATATTCAGAGTGGGTATAATAAAGTGTACCTGTGCTTGACTATAAAATGTGCAATTATTGTTATGTGTAAATGTGGTTCGCATTTCTATATACAATCAGTTCTACTCTCAAAATCTTGTTATTTAAATATTTGTTATTTTTTATTTAAAATGTGAGATGTGCCAAAAATAGTAAAAGTGAAAGACTCTTTGCGTTTAACTTATGCAGTGAAACAGACACACACACACTAGTAAAAACACACTAGGAGAAGGGAAGTTGAGGGTTGGATGACTTGCTCAAAGGCACTTCATTCAAATCATGTAAGTTGCAGGGCTCGAACCTGGGACCTTCAGGTCAGTAAAACAAACAAACAAACAAACTCAGTCTGACCATAAATTTATTTAATTTAAGTCAAATCAACAGCATCCTTTCATTATTACTTTTAATTAGTTTGTAATGTTTTTTTTTAAATGTACAAAAAAAAAAAAAAATTAGGTAGGTTATCTGGATAGTGATAGACTGATTTACAGCATTATGGAGTCATACTTGTGTATCTAACCCCCAACAGCTTCCTGGGCCATGTGGATATGGGCTTCCCCTGTTCTGAGTAACAGTGTTCCCGTCTCCTAGAGTTGGTGTTCACTAGAATGTGTGTTTTACTGTATGAATGGGCTAAATGTGGAGGCTAAATGTGAAAGCACAGTGGGTCAATTACTTCACTTTCATTTTTCACCCATCAGCTATTATTCATGTTCAGTCTGAGCACCTCCTGTTGCAAGAGTAATGATCTCTCGGTTTCTCAGAGCTTGAACAGCTTCTGAGAAAATATTGGGCATGCTTTTATATGCAACTACTTAGAAGCAGAAATTCAGCATACAATAATACGAAAGAAGCAAACCAATTTGTCTAATGGCTTGTGTGTCTAACCTGATGCCACAGGCAACCTTGTACGGTGTGGTCCTCCAGGACTCGCCGTCCACCACTTTCCCATCTGGCAGGGTGATTTTGATAGGCTTGCTCTCCTTCTCAGCTCTCTCAGCCATCAGAGCATCATGTTCAGCCTTCAGCCTGTTGTACAGGACCAGACGATCTTCTATATATTGAGGTTGTGGATTCAGCTGCAGGAAAAAATTATAATGATTCAATAACGAAGTCACTGACATCATTTTTAAAGGCAAAATTTAAGACCTTAGTGTCCAATTTTAACACACCAATATGTTTCCAGGCTCATTATTTGAAAATATGTCCTTCACAATGTCTTCATAAAATATTAATATGGTGTTAAAATACTTTAAATACTACAATAATGTATTGTGATAATTGTGATTTAGGTATACATATCATACAGATCAACAGACTCATGTCTGAGCTGTGTTTGGTAAGCAGTTATGGTGTATCACATGTTTGAGGTGATATGACAGACTTCCTGGAAGCCTTGGACGATCATAAGGTGAATATATGCAGTCTGAAATTATCTTAATCCCGAACCAATTATCTCATTTGGGGTTTCGCTTATATAGGGACAGGGGAATAGGGACTAGAGAACAGGGACTCTCAGTACCAATTTAATGATCAAATATCATTATTATCAAATCGCACCTGGTGCGAGACCGTCAGTCCCAATGGGGACACGAAACCAACCCGCTAGTCTTGTGGATGACTCTCTTTGGGGGCCAAATCAGCAAATTCCACGCAGTTTTTTTTTCCCCCCGTTATTTACAATCCAGACATGGACACTGTGGCATACAGATAAGAAGCCAGACCCTATACTTCATATACTTCCTTTGCTACTGATACAGGTCATTTCACAGGAAGAAGAAGATGATTGGGGTGACTACAGAGTAGACTTAAGTCATTACTTAAGTGATGTGTATAAAAGACACGTAATAGTACTGTGACTGATTTTCTTCAGAATCTTCAACAAGAAGTAGATATGATTCATGTGGGATTTTACACACATTCGCACACACTCACAACCCTGCCCACACACACACACACCCATAGGGACACACCCCCTGTTCCCTTTTCTTCTGCTCATAATGTCCGGCAGGTTCCAGATGGCTTTCTTTCATAATTTATGATAGTTATGGTGAAACAAAGAAAGACTCTAGTCAACGTCATCAGAATTGAGACCGAGACCTGATTTCCTTATGATTAATAAAAAAATACCCAATTGGTTTAAACTCACTCAGAAATATAAATAAGATCTAAAAAGTATAGAAAGAAGATTCAGAGAAAACAAGATAGATCGCAGACAATGACCAGACACCTTCGACACTCTGGAAGAATCTCTGAATCACTGAGTTCTGACTTAGATTTCCGGAGTACTTCGTTTACACAAGTCAGAGTGCACTGGTCGCGATTCAGTTTTAAATCCACCAAGAGAACTCGGAACGGTCACTTCTTGAGCGCAAATACGAATTCCTGTGTAGAGCCATCTTTACACTACAAGCATACACCAGCTGCTGTCACCAAGAACACAGTTCAACTAGGACACCCTCGATGAACTGGTCCGCACTGTTTAAACCGGAGCCAAGCGAGAGTTACATCCGATTGGCACAGAAGCATTTCGCCAGAGATGGGTGGATCTTGGATTCTCGCTTTACACGCAGGTATCACACTTTGTTAAGCTCACATGGAGTCTCGAGTTCTGTAAATATCTTCACTATTGTTGATAAGTAAAGTCAAATTACTAGTCTAAATATAGCCATACTTATGGTAATTTAGGTATAGAATATCCTTTGCCTAAGCCATCATAAATTCCCTTAAAAACCTCACAGTTAAACTCTGAAAGCCATATTACTACTCACATTAGTCTAGTAACTATAAATCCATTTTAGACAGTCATTTTCTCAAACACATCAAAATCTCTCATCTACCTGACAATTCTTTGTAGTCGCCCTTAATAATATACATCTCAATTTTCAATCAGTGATCATTTTATTAGTAAACATTTATTCCTTTTCGATTTAAGAAAGTTGTGTGACTCTCATTTGGTCAGAGATCTCTTGGCTTGCTATGACAGCCGAGTCAGATATAGAAAATCTTAATTCCTTAAATAAAAATTTGTGGTGCCCCAAATAATAAGTTATATTTAAAATGCCCATATCACTACAGCTTGCACACAGATGAATTTGACCTCTGCATTTAACCTATCCATAAAACATGGAACACGCACACTAGGGGCAGTAAACCCACTTGCCCAGAGCAGAGGGCAACTGGCACCTGGAAAGCAGTACAAGGGTAAGGTGCCATGCTCAAGGGCACATCAGTCGTATCTTGTCTTTATAGGATATACAACCGGCGACCTTCCGGTCACAAATCCCTAACTTTGAGCCACGGCTCCCCTTAGGCACTTGGTATATGTTTTGCTTACCTGTCTTGTGAATATGTGAAATACGTTTTTGTTTGATTAATATTGTACAGCGTAAAAAAAAAACAAGAAATCAATTTCGGTGAGCACAATACATGCTTTTAGAAATAAATCCACAACCGAATCAGAAACGATACCAAATTCCAATCAGATATTCTTGCAAACATGAAGTCATGACATGGCAGCAGATCTATTCTCCTGCATGACAAGAACGACTGCTCGTGATTGAACGCTGGTCAAAGCTGCCGTTAAAGGAGAAAAGCCGAGAAGATTTTCATGAAGAGGAATTTGTATGGTTTTGCCACAGAGATCTGGTCATGTACCTCACTTCTGCCTCCTGTGTCTCCAGTTCCTTTGCTCTTCTTCTTCCCTCCATCCTTGCCAGCACTGTCTGCTGTCTTGCCCTGAAACAGATGAATAAGTCAGTAGTGTGACTGACTGTAGTTAATGTTAAACACTGATGATTCTCCCATTACAGATCTGCATCATGACTCAGTTGAGACTGTTATTGATTTATAAAGGTATTTAGATAGTAGATATGTATTAAGATAAGTATTTAAATACTCACACTAATCACTAAAACTATAAACTTTACAGTAAAGTTTCACCACAGACAAAACAACTGCTGTTGTCAGTATATTAGAATAATTAGCCTGAACAGTTAGTTAGCTAAGCTAGGTTAGCTGAACTAGCATCAGCACTTTGACAGCATGCTACTGAATGACACACCGCAGCCGAGTTAGCCGACAAGCTAACCACATTATATATCATATAACAATACCTGCTTCTCTCCTTTAACTTTCAGCTCTTTCATCTGCTCATTAATGGCCTCTTCCTCCATTCCAGGATACTAAAACACCTCAGTAACACAAATAAACCCTTCGTGTGGTACTTTATTCAGCCTCTGCACCCTGTAACTCTGCCGGTGTACAGCAACGTATCCCGGATATGGACAGAATACACAGTCACCAATGCTGATGCAACCTTGCAGTAATAGGCGGGCCTTTCCTTGACCGACAGCAGAATCTAGCGAATGGAAATGCGTTAAAGGTGTAATGGGCGGGCGTTTCTTTGGAATTCAGCCAATGAATTCCCCGAAAACGGCCCCGTAATTGTCACAGGGAAATGATGCAACAGTCACTATAGTTTTATTATTATTATTATTATTATTATTAGTATTATTATTATTATTATTATTATTATTATTATTGTTGTTGTCATTGCTGTTGTTGTTGTTACTATTATTGTTGATATTATTATTTTACATCATTATTTTTGTTGTTACTATATTACCATAATAAACAATTAATTAATTAACTAATTAATTAGTTAATTGATTGATTAATTAATATTTAAGCAACAATTATGTAAATTGATATTAGTTGCCCCATCATCTAAAAAACTAAAACACAATAATAAATCATGGCTTAAATTTATTTAGAGTCTGTTACATATCTAACATGTATTGATTATATGAAAAAACCTGGCCTTCTTTTTTTTTTTTTTTTTTTTTTTTTTTTTTACCAATACAATGTCACTGCAATGCTATGTATAGTGGCTTCCAGAATTATTGGTATACTTCATAACAGTAAATTAAAAAAAAGTGTGTGTGTGTGTGTGTGTGTGTGTGTGTGTGTGTGTGTGTGTGTGTGTGTGCATTTACATTCAGACATATATGACACAGAATTTACATTCAGACATTTATGACACCGAATTTATGATGCTATCATTTATCACAAAAGCATCACTGATCCACCAAATTTTTTTACTGGATGTTTAAGTGATATGTACAATGCCCCTGTATGTTTGAGCACAAAGTATCTGAATTTGAGCACAAAGTTTTTATTATTATTTTTTTTTTAATTATTATTATTTTTTTATTTTTTTTATTTTTTTATGTACAATACCCTGATCTCACCATCCCACCATGAGACTTTTGGGGTCTTATCTGCTTAGCATCACTGATTCTAAAGATGACATAAACAACCTAAAGATCACTATAATAGACATATGTAAAAACCATAAATTCTGCTTGGACTTGTAAGATATTTATAGACAGACAAAATCACACTTTGTGACTTCACACTTATAACTATAATTAATTTTCTGTCTATCCACTTGCGCTGTTTTAAATATCAGGGGGTCATTTATAATCGTGTCACCCAAATGAGGATGTGTTCACTTTTGAGTCCTGTTTCTGTCAATGTTTCTTCCTCTTGCCATGTCAGAGAGTTTTATCTTGCCATTCAGCAGGGATCAAATTTATTAAAATGTATTATCCAGATTTTATAATTCTGTAAAGCTGCTTTGGGACAATGTCTATTATTAAAGGTTTTATCCAAACAAAACTGAATTAATGAGAACCAATAGTTCTGGAGGGCCCAGGATATTAATGTTCTCACCTGGATGTCTCATAAAAAAAAAATAGACCTATTTAATTTTGCCATGTTGCTTTGGCCTATAATGATGTCTTTAAGACACATTCTAGTAGTAAACAAGCTGAAATGTTTTATTCAGTCTTGTTGTATCTGTTTCCATTGTTTCTGATTTAAATTTGAAGTCAGGTATCTCTGAAATGCAGCTGCTGTACAAGTGAACTCAGTCCCTTATGGACTGCTTGGGAATCCACTACCTTGCTCAGTACTACTATGTAACCCATAATGCCTCGAGGAACTCACAAATTTAGAGCGGCATTGAAGTGCATAAAAACGTGCCACTTTATTACCCAGGTGAGGGAAGAGAGGTGAGAGAGTGTTCCGGCGCGGATTGACTGAGAGATTCAATTTCATGCACAGACACTTGCTTAAGAAGGTGAGACTGTGTCAGATTGACCTGAGTTCTTGCCGTGAGTCCTTGTAATTTTCTGCACATTTGACTTGGCTTGTAGCCCAAGAGCATGCTCTAACACTCAAGTGTTAGCAGAATATACTCGAATATGTCTGCTTGAGCTTAATCTAATTAAAAAAGTGTTATTAGTGATATTTATTTAAAATCTTTGAACTCTTAGATAATTATTATGTTTATTATTTTAAAGCATATTACACTAAAACATTAACAACCAAGCTTATGGCTATTTTTATGGCTCATATTTGAGGATTTAGATGAATTTATATAGCTCTCATAAGATTCAATATACAGCCAAAGGTTTGTGGACATCACAAACATATACATACTTTCTGACCATCCCATTGCATATTTAGTCCTTTCTTACATTTATAATAATTCAACTCTTCTGGGAAGGCTTAGGACTAGATTTTGATGTGTGGCTGTTAGGACTGTGTTCATTCATCCACAAGAGCAAGAGCATTAATGAAGTCAGGCAATGTTTCATTGTGGTACAATCAATGTTCCAGGTTCCAAGGTGCTCACTGAGTTTGAAGTCAGGGATCTGTGCAGGTCTTCTACACCACGCTTGGCAAACCATGTCGTCCTAGCACTCACTCTGTAATGCTGGAACATGTTTGGGTTCTTTAGTTCCAGAAAATGGAATTCTCACAGCATCCCTATAGAATTGTGGCAGACGTTTGGGAAAAAATGACTGATTGGATTGAAGGTCAGGTGTCTATAAACATTTGGCCTGGTATGTCAGCCAGTGAACATTGTTCATCACTGGTCATTTATTTATTTGCTATCAAGGTTTGTGCATCGTTATGCTTTTGGATCTCCATAAAAGTTCACAGTAATCTTATAACTGCTTTTCAGTGTAAGTCAGCGTAACAGTAAGAACAACTGCAAACATCTGAGTTTTCTGGTGTCCTGCTCAAACCAACAACAGGTTGCTCCAATAGTATTACATTGCCCTGTGATGCAGGAAGAGCAGCACTTTGCTAGATTTGTGTGTCACAGATCAAGCTCATGTTAGCTAGTTCATAGGTAACGTATGACGGAGGAGAACTCACTGCTGGGTGAGAATTGGAAGGTCACCTCCCTCGGCAGACAGATTGTATATACAGTGCCTATAGACAAACTACGGAAATCCTTTCCTTACAATAAAACCAAAGATAAATACATTCTAACTTTCTCCAACTGTAATCACACATTATAAATCTCCTAATCAAAATTAAAATAACACTTTAAAATTCTAATAAATGATTATTATTTTAGTAGTAAAATGCTTGGTTTGGACAAGTCATCAGCCCTTTAGAGTAACCATTATAAACCAATCATCTTCTAAATTACACACCAGGTTAATAGACCCACATCTGGCATCAATTCTACTGTAGAATAAAACCAGCTGCTTCTTGAGGATTCCACAACTAATAATGCATGGAAACAAAAACTCACCATGGTTGGAAAGGTGCTTTTATTATAGGGCTGTAGAAAAGCACAAGTTAGGAAAAGGATACAATAAAATTTCAGCATTATCAAAAAGTGGAATGTGTGTGGAACCACCAGCATCTTGCGAAGATCAGGCTGTCATTCCAAATTCAATGACCGAGCCAAAAGGATATTGCTCAGGGAAGCAAATGACAACTTTGAAGGACCTAGAAGTCTGCATGGCTGTGATTTGTCATTTTGTGCACAGGAAAATAATCTATCAAACTTTACACATAACTGGCTGTAATTACAGGGAGGCAAGAAAAAAATTTCTAAAAAAGTGCCATACTGAGTTTTGCTTGCACATTGGCAAAAAACACCACTGACTTTTTAATAATACAAGATTTTAATGCCATGTGGCAAAAGATTTAGTCAGATGTAATCAAGATAGAACTCTTTAAACTCCAAGCAGCATGTTTGGCAAAAAACAAACACAGCACCACACTGAAAGTAGACCATTCTTACTGGGCAACATGCTGGTGGCAAGATAAGTTTATGGGGTAATTCTCTTCAGCAGGAATTGGGCAATTGGTCAGGATTGAAGGGAACCAAGTACATCCAAATTTTTGTGAAAAACATATGGCCCTCTGCTACATAGCTAGAGATGGGTAGGAGCACAACCTTTCAGCATGACAATGACCCTAAACACACTGCCAAAAACAACCAACCAAACAAACAGTATCTTAAGTATAGGAAGATGAATGTCCTCCAGTGGTCAAGTCAGTCCTGTCCTAAATCTGATACAGAGCAGTGCATTGCCAGTAACCATAATATTTGATTGAACTCGAAAAATGGGCAAGGAAGAAATATTACTCATTCTTGGTGGGCAAAGCTGGTAGATGCATATAAACACACTGATGGCTGAAATTAAAGCAAAAGGTGGCTGTAGAAAAGGGATAAATCAGGAGGCTGGTCACTTATAATCTTCAGAAGTTTCCTTTTTATTATGATTTGAATTTTGTAAGGCAAAATGTGTAAATGAAGTTTTCATTTCAAGACTGTAAGACAAAAAAAACTATTTCTCAGGAATATGAAGATTTTCTATAGGCGTAATAAAATTCAACCCCAGACTGTTAACATTCTAATAGCAATTATACCTGAACCTAGTTAATCTATATATGAAAAGTACTGAAAGTAGGTGAAATTGAATTTCTTGAGGTTCAGTGAGTCCATTTCACACGTTGTCTGAACTCCAGAATTCCCCTGACTAGGCTTTGAACTGATTTCACCATGAAAAAAGATGTTCTCTCAGGGAAACATGAAAGTGTCTGCCTTATTATGCCCTTGTTTGCTTAATTCCTCCCATTTAAACCACTTAGGAGGAGATTTGCTTTAACAGGTGATGCCAGCGAGGTTCTGATGGGGGACAAGGGCCTTTCAGAACAGTTAGACTCAAAGGACAAGCTGACGGCTTATGCAAATTGACCTTGAGCATGGCAGATATTTATTCCAAGAAAATCATTTGGGCATCCAGGCCTTCTCACCCAGGCCTCTAGTGTTTTTTTTGTTTTGTTTTTTTTTACATAAAAAGGAAAATTAACAAAATTAAACTGGCAAATAACCTTTTGGGATTTATTTTGTTGCAGTGTGATGCTAATTGCATGACTACATGGTGTCAGTTTAAAAAAAAAAGTAATTTACAAGGAATTTATAAGGTCTTGAGAAGTGTGGCTGCTTAAATATAATCGAAAAGAAACTTCAAAAATCACCTTTTTATCCGTACCTTAAGGGGAACAAATAAAGTTAAATCCTCAAGTAAGATTTTCCCAAACATACTGGACTTTCTTTGCCGGTGTGTCTGTTAGAATGATTACATTTTGGGGAAGTTTCACAAAAGTATTAATGTTATACAGTGAATATTTGAAGTACTTAATGTTTTATATAAGCTTAGTTTATCAATGTGTAATTATTTGCAAAGTTTTAATGCATTTACAGTTTAGACCAGACAAACAGAGTTAACATGAAAAATTAAACTCACATCCAAAACCAGACAGAAACAAACCTGTTCTCAAATAATAATAAAACATGCAATACAGTGAAAACTAGCTGTTCTAGACATGTTGCTTTACCCTATTCGGTTTTTGCTACTGATGGATAATATTTGAATGCACTTGCAGATCAAGCATCAATATGTTTAAATGCCTATGTCAATCACTAACTGACAAGTATCTCTTTTCCAGACAATTAAAGAAGATTCCATCATGCATAATCTGACAAATGGACATTTACAGTTTTAGTCATGGCCATCTCTCACCTGTCATATAAGAGCTACCAACCAGGGACAGCAAAAGCTATCATGTGCTTCCTCCAAAGCAGACACAAACTGAATTTCAGACACTTGACATGCATTTCAAACTGTTGCTTATGCAACATCATGGGGTGGTGTAACACACTAATAGGAAAGTGCTCGCATTCTCTTCTGCATGTCTGAGCACACTGGCACCAACGACTGGCTAGTGTCATTTTGATTGATATGTGAGAGAGTGTGCCACCCCCCCCCCCCTTCCCTTCATGAGAGCACTGTCAATTTTGTTCTCCGGACTCCCGGTCACAGATGACTGTGGCATTATCTGGAATTGAACTTGCGATCTCCAGATAATCAGATAATAAGGTGCACACATTTGGTATTAAGGTGTATTGATTAGAAACTAGATATGCAGTAAGAAAACACACACACACACAAAAAAAAAATATTCATGACAAATACTAGGCTTTAAGCAAGTATGCGACTACATTTTGTGCAGATTTTGTGAGCACTATTTTGTGAAAACGAAAGGAAAAAGGCGGTAAAAAGAAAGAAGTGCAAACTGCCATGAACAATTCACATCCTATCTAACACAAGAACTCAGGACTTGAATAATGAACCCCCCCACATAGTCATAAATCTCATGGTGCAGCACACTCTCGAACATCTGTCAGACTTGCACAAGTCCTACTTGTCTTCATATTGAGCTTCTTTGTTTAGTTATCTTTTTTCTTCTATAAAAACATGTATTTTTACTTTGAAACAGACCTGCTTCACATCTTCCATTCCTTTCTTTTCTACAGAAAAAAAAATGATAGGTATTCAATGTTAATCATGTGCACTGTGTATTTCAGGAAGCACAGCATATTCTTTATACATGTTTAAACTGATAGCGTGTGTGTGTGATTGTGTTGTGCACACACACGCTTGTGTTGTGCCAGAAATAGAGATTTCTGAGGAGATATAAAATCTTAAGAAACTAAACTCGTATTTAAAAAAAAAAAACACGTAACAATGTTATTGTTATTTTGTACCTAGTAATTAAAAATCTTTAATATTGCCATATAATATACAATATCCTACAATATCATATAGGGGAGAGATGAGATAATTGTAACACACTTGTTTCCTCTAAATGCATGCATAGATCTGCAACTTCATTATATTACATAAATATATGAAGACATCTCTTCTTGTCTGTTTGTAAAAAAAATATTATTATTGTTGTATTAATCTTTAAAGCAAACCTCATATCACACAAACTAATTTACCATATTACTCCTGAATCTGATGTATGCACACTTCTTATACGAGACTCCTTTTGGTGTCTGTATAAATATACAGCAAGTGTACAGTGCACTGCTGGCAAGTCATATTGCATCATCTTGCATGTGCAGATTTATATATTTATTTATTTCAAGAACAGGTGCAGTATTTCTATACATAAAGTCATATATATGAGGCCTCAGACTTTCAGGATTTGTTACAGAAGTTTGCTTGCTCAGCCGAAACTAAGTCCTAGAATTGGTCCTTCAGCTTAGGGATCACAGCTCCTATTGCCAGTTAGAAAACCTTGGTTTTGTATGCTGCAGTTGACTTACCTAAGAAGAGGAACTACTAGAATTATTAGCAACATGCTAGCCAGCTAACTGCTATGAGTGATGTATGTTTACCTCCACAAAACAGCCCATTGTGTAGTCAGTGTTATGGATTTAACAAGCGAATATGTCTGGTTAATTATTGTACAGAGTCGGCATTATGTTTGGTCACGTATGTAAGTTTTTAACCCATGTGTTGTTAGAAACCGGTCTAGATTTTTAGTGTTAGCAGGCCAAAATTTATCTAGTGTATAAAAAAATATCTAGTGTTGTTTTCTCACCTTATAGCTAACTTAGTGTGTATTTAAATCCATGTAAACACTGTATTTAATTTTATTGCCTTATTGCCTTTTATTCCCTTTTTTTTTCTTCTTGCAATATACCACACATTTTCAATTTAAAACCTATTTAAGTTCACTATAGTGAATTTCCAATAGTGAGAAAAAGGGTTATCGATATTATCTGACTCTAATAGACTAATATCAAAGCACACTGACCTAAAATTGCTTGTGTTTTTATTTTTAACTTGACATTATTATCAATAGTGTCATCTGTTCTGTTACACGTCAATTTTGTTCTGTATAGATGGGAAAAAGGCTAAAAGTCCTTTCTTTTTCTTTACCTTACTTAGAATATCTGAAAATTGAACGCTGAAAACCAATTGCGTTTGTGTGTGTGTGAACAATAAATATTGTGTGTGTCTGCATGTGTATCGATATACTGCAGGAAAGTTTGTGTTCCAGACAGAGAGGGGTGGGGTACATTGTGTGTGTGTGTGTGTGTGTGTGTGTGTGTGTGTGTGTGTGTGTGTGTGTGTGTGTGTGTGTATGTGTGTGAACCATAATTGATCCACAGGCCAAACCACCTTTTATGTGATAGATGCAACAGTCAGAATTCTATGCCAAGTCATATTTGACCCATAACGCCACAAATGTCATGTTTTTTATTAGAGACATTCAGAAGACATACAGAAAAAAAAAAAAATTACATACGTACGTGAATTTGAAAATGGGTCCAATCTGACCCAAACACAATATAATGGTTAAAAGATTTATTAAGTAAATAATTTATTTATGTATGTATGTATGTATGTATGTATTTATGTATTTATTTATTTGCTTATTGTTTATTTATTTATTTATTTGTTTGTTTGTTTGTTTGTTTATCAGACATACAGTACAATAAAAAAGAACCTAAACAAAGGATAATGCATTGAAGTAGGACTAATGAATGTGTGTGAGGGATGGTCATGAATGAATGTGCTAGGATGCACCGAGATCCTGCATTACTGCATTATGTTTATGTCAGTTTCACAAAGCATGTCAAAATGTGCACCGGTAATGAGGCAAGGCATATTTAAAATGCTGTTCATTAAAAATAAATGTTTGTCTGTGTCCATATGACTACACAATATCATGTATATATAGCGTAACTCATTAAAAGAAAAGATGTGCTGCATTGTTTACTGTTCCTGCTGTGAGCAGCCATGCTGATTTAATGTCACTTGCTGAAATCAGGTTGATGACACTGTCCTGATTCCCCCTGTATTAATTCCATTCTCTTTCATTTTTCCTAATCGGATATTAAGAATTATAGTTTTATTTATTTATTTATTTATTTATTTTTTACTCATCTAAATTTGCACATTTTTTCCCCTAGATTGTCTCATCAGTTACCGGCACTGCTTCCTGCTCCTTATATATTCCTGCTATATTAAGATGCATTTATCTGAAGGTTCCCTGGGGTCCTACCTACACTGAAATGTCCCCCTCCTTCTTAATTTAACCACCTATTTGTTTTGCATCTGTATTCATTCTCGGGACAGCATAGATATCTCTGCAGTGATAAAAATATCTGCAACACCTGCCAACCCACTCTCCCTAAACTACACACACACACACACACATGCTGCCCAATGTCGTCCCTCTGCATCTCCCAAATCTCTGTCACGTTGACTAAATGTGGCCCAGAATTCCCAATGCTCCAGGGTATGTGCTCATCAGCAGAAAAGGTTCTCCTATTGCCCTCTGTTCAAATCCACTCTACATGCTCAGCCTCTTAACTACACGCACCCAAGGAGCACAATGCACAATGAAATTAGGATGCAAATGTATGGATTTAAGTGGCCAGGCTATGTGTATGTGTGAGTATATGTGTTTGTGTGTTGTTTCTGTGTATAGAAGTGATGTTAAGCGACCTTGTCTCTCTCCTTGTGGTATGATCAGAGCAGATAAAAAAAAAAAAAAAACTAATCCATTTCCTTTGGGTGTACAAAATGTGAGGGATGGTAAAGTCAGAGGTTAAGGAGGAAGGTCGAAGACAGCTATAAGACTGTCTGTGTCAATCTAAGCACTTTTGCATTCAGTCATTCCTCTTCAGTAAGCTCTTTATCCTGGTCAGGGACATGGTGAAGCCTGGAGTCTATCCTGGAAAGTGTGAGGCAGGAGTATTAGCCAGATAGCTTGCCAGTCCATTTCAGGGTCCTATGAACACACATACACACACTTATTCACAACTAGACGCATTTTAGCATAGTCAGTTCACCTACTGATATGAGTGGAAGTATAAAACCAGAGAACCCAGAGGAAAATCATATGGACTTAAAAACGTTATGCAAATAAACACACAAATCAATCAGATCTATTCATATATTTTATTATTAATAAGAATTTATTATACAGTTCTTTACTTGTGTCTGGAACAAGATGTTAGTCATATACATTTTCTATGTATGTACTGCACCAGTTTCTCATTCTTATATATGCTATATGTTTCATCCTTTATCTTATTTTTTTAAGTGTGCACAAAAATAGACACAGGAATAATGAGAGCGAGAAAAAAAGACTAAAACTAGACACATGGAAAATAAATTATATTTACAAAAGCAGCCCAGCGCTGACGTTCAAGCTGAGATAAAACAGCAGGTGTCAGTAAAGGCACTGTGGATATGAGCTTCTACATTAAAATTGTACTCATCCATGCACACACACACACACACACACACACACACACACACACACACACACACACACACACACACAAATCTTGGTTTTGTCAAGAGATGAGCTCAACAACAGAACACAGAAAACCTGACTGTCTGTAAAACAAAATCCTCATTTGGATTTTAGAGGATTAAATAGCACATGAATGAACATGTGATGTTGTAAGTCCTCTATTGCACTTATTCAGGGTAACGGAAATGTTTTGCTATCTACATACAAAATATTCTTATGCTTTTGGAGACTGCTAACAAATTGCGTATTGCACTACTATATCATATTGTATATGTGCATATCCTGACACTTCAGTGTGACTTTATAACTGATTCTGTAAGTTAATTAAAGAATGAACCACAATAGGATGTGCTGTTATAGAAACGGGTGATGTCACGTGTTGTGGTGCAGAGTGAAGGAACATAGCACAAGAGCTTTAGTTCTGACAGTTCCAAAGTTCCATAAAGACACACTCACAAGATATAAAAAATCAATCTAAGACAAATGACTCTGTCCTAATTTGAGAATAACTGAAGACACACAAGAAAAGCAGCAGATAAAATATAGAGTGGAGACACTTTGATCACTGAGACAAATTTCCGATATTGTGCAGCTCATTTATAATCCAATCAAGTTCTCTTTTGGATACAACTGTTATCTCAAGAGCTGATTATTTCAGACAAATAAAGATCAGTGCAGTGAGGGGGAAAAAGGGGGCATTTTAAGAGCTTAAATCAGGATCAGGGCTGAGATGAGAGGAAGTCTATTTCTCATGAGTTGAATTTAAAGAAGACATAGTATGAAAATCTAATTTTTTTATTTTTTGTTTACATTTATTTAAGTATCTGAAGAGCCTACCAAACAACAAACTGTTAAAAAAAAGGGGAAAACAGTCAGTTTTAGATAGGCACTGAAATGGAGCATTTGGAAAGGGCTGTTTTAGCCAGGGTGAAAAGACAGCAGTAGTATTCATGTAATAATTTGACCAAAGACAGTCACAAATACTTATTAAGGCCCCAGAGAACTAGATTAACTTGTGGAAAACTGGTGAAATTGAAGTACTCTTTTGACCACTGTGCAGTGAAAGTCCTCCTTCACAGAGCAGTGGGCAGACCCTCATCCGCAGCACCCAGGGAGCGGTTGGGGGTTAGGTGCCATGCTCAAGGGCACTTCAGTCAAGTCATGTCTCTGTGTGGCTTGAACCTGGGACTTTCTGGTCTCAAGGCAGGTTTCATAACCACAAGCCTATAGCCGCCACATGTGTAAGATGTGTACTTAGTCAACATCTTATATTGATGTTTAATTAAGTTCAGAAAATTGACTGCCAACAAAAGTGAGGTAAGTTCTTATAAGTCCAATAAAAAAAATGGAAGTAACTACAATTACTCAAGTACTGGATATATTTATCTGGTTTCCTTGTTTGCATACTACAGGTTACCGTTTTGGCAGGATGTAGTATAAAATGTCTGTCACTCTTAACAAGTAAATAAATAAATAAACAAATAAATAAATAAATAAAAAAGCTCATCTTTTCATGCTTTTCATGCTTAGCAGTTCATGATTTGCTCTACTTTATATAAAGAAATAATAATAATAATAATAATAATAATAATAATAATAATAATAATAATAATAATAATAATAATAATCTCTGTGAGAATTTGAAACTCTGAGCCATGTTGTAAGCTCATCAAAACAAAACATGAGTGAGAAACCAGACATAAGGCAAAAATTAACAAGCAAGCAAGCATGCCAACTGTTCTCTGCAGAAGATCTGCTACATGGTATCCAACTATTACTATATTTAATTCATAATACTAAGTAATTTATCTCTCTGGGAACAGTTGCACCTGGATTTAATTTAAAGTGAAAATTATTTTGCCAAATATTATAGCAATATAATAGATTTATTATTTTAAGATTAGAGAGAACTAATTAGTGAGAGCATCTGACAATTGCAAATTAAATTAATTACTTGTTTACTTGTTAATTCCTGTCTAACATTAATACTAAAATTTATGTGGCCATGACCCACCCCCCACCCCCCCGTTTTCTACTTCTGTATACATGTATACAGATATATATATAA
>JAOVVF010000028.1:8250616-8272645 GCA_028565595.1 Duopalatinus emarginatus
TTGGCCTACCTGTAATACTAATAACCTTGTAAGTCGCTCTGGATAAGAGCGTCTGCCAAATGCCGTAAATGTAAATATATCAAGTAAACTTTTATATCATGATTGTTTATTAATATTTTATACAGAAACCGAACCTCAACACTCAAACATTTGAATTATACTACATGATTTATCTAAAACTCTACTGACTTTTTAATGTTGTTTGATAATATTGAGTGGACAGAAAACATGATGTGCTTCTCTTTAGAGAGATTCTGTTCACGGAACCCATCAAGTTGAAAAGGTATTGACAAAGGGAAAAGCCTGGTCTGAGATAGTGGAATCTTCTAACAGTTCCCAGGAGCTTCAGTTTCAGCTAACACAATGCATGCACAGGACAGCTTAGCCAATTTAGGAGCATATGTAGGCCCTCCATTCCTCCAATGATGCTTTTCTGTTCTTAGTTAAACTCATTAGGATTCCTAAGAACATCCAGAACTAGTTAATGGTATCTTTTTCCCCAAAACTAACCATAGCTAGACATTCATCTTCTTGCATGGTATCAAGGTTGAAACATGGGTATTGTGTGTGGAAAATCTACCAGATGCCACACCAGATGTATCGGCATCATACAAACGTACTAGATCAGCTTCTCATCGAATCTTGCTTTTTTAAATGACAATTTCTTTGTCTACAATGAAAGACTCAGTTACATACATCCTAGCATTAGCATGCGCATTAGCATAGCTCATCTTAATGCGTTTGGTTTTAGTGGCAGCAATGCTAACAGGGTTTTTTTAGCAGCTTAAAGTCCCTATTTTTAATTTACAGGATGTACTATACTATGTTATTGGTTTCTATTGTCTGCATTACGCTATAACTTGTAATACACTAAAACGTTTTATTGTACTACAATGTGAAGGGACGACTGTTTATTGCTGCTATAACACACTGTATAAATTACGTCATAACATATAGACATACTTGTATATGTATTATTCTTTATTTTCCAGCAACCGCACACTGTTTAAATTTTATACTTTACTTAGCAAGTGTATACAGAACACTACATAAAGTAGGGATCATGGTATTAAAGTTTGCTGTGGTGTAGTGTAGTGAAATATGATTAATATAGAATCTGATTAGAGATACGGCTGTGTTGCTCCCTTCAGCAGAACAGAAGCTCAGCACTTTTTTGTTATTGAAAGCTGTGTGCTGCCATCCATACTAATGGCAAATGAACCGCTAGGGTTAGCAATCTTCGAACACAGACACGAACACACACTTTCCTTGCAGTAACAAGCAAAAAATGTACGGCCAAATACATATACCATCTCGCTCTCTCTCTCTCTCTCTCTCTCTCGCTCTTTCTCTCTCTCTCTCTCTTTCTCTCTCTCTTTCTCTCTCTCTCTCTGTATTACACTACTCAAAGAAGCCTGACATTTAGGAGCAGCCTTCATTAGTACTGCAAATACTCAAAAAAGGGCCATTATGAGCTTTCTCTATTTAATCATACTTATCCACTCTTTTTCTTGACCTCTTTTACAGCTGCCCACATGAACATAAAGGAACCATTCAGATTTTCTCCCATTTCGCCCATCTTCATACTAAATGTGTTTTCATAAAGGCACAATTGGTGGGATAGTGAATAGGAGGAGAATTCAGGGTTTTATCTTTTATCTGATAAACAGGTCAGTGGATAGGGTTTCAGAAATGCTATGGTTTGTAGGTAATGCCACAGTTTGTGCATCATTTGAGGCGATACGGGCTATTTTTAAAAGCTCTCTTGATTCAGCTTTGTATTGTCATGGTTTCCACCGACTACAAAGGTCCAGTTTTGTGTTAACAAAGAGAATATTCGAAAGTGATTTCATATATTTTCTCAGGCTAAATTAATAATTTCTTTTTAGCCGTGAAGCGAACTGAGAATCACACTTTCCCTGTTTATTTGGAAACTCCAGAGGAAGTAAAGGATATGAACTGGATAAATGAATGACTAAATGTTAACACAATAAATAACTCAAAAGAAGCATTTCGTCTAAGCAAATGGCTTGTTTTACCCATTATGAGTTTTTGTCATTATAGTTTACTGTTACTGCTTCATATTGATGTGTTAATAGAGATCCTGTGACGTTTATATGGGTCTTCTAATGAATCCCAAATGTTCATTGCTGGCTTGTAAACAAATTACAAGAAACAGACTTTGCATAACATAGCAGGAGATTTTTATTAGTTTTTTTAGTCTATTACGAAAAATACAACCAGCCAGGCACCTTCCACACACACACAGAGACACACACACACAATTGCACTTCATTTGCTTTTGAACTTTCCCAATCCTTGATGTGCTAATTGCCACGAGACCGTTCGTGAAAGCTAAAGCAGGAGGTTTTCCATCATCCCCTCTCCCTCTACCACATAAAAAATAGATATAAATAAATAAAGGAGAAAAGAAACATCTCCTTGGGCAGAAGAACACTGTAATTAGGCAGTGACAAATTTCAGTTCTCTTTCTCCGCATGTGTGGGAAACGCGCACAATGACTTTGCGTGCGCCTCAGTGAGTGTGTGTATGTGTGTGTGTGAGTGTGTGTGAGCACGCATGCGTGTGTCACTGTAAGTGTGTGGGATGGCCTGAAATAGGAACGCAGCATTTCAACAGGCAAATTGCACTCATGCAGTGCCGAAATGAAGGGACTGGGAAAAAGGCAGAATAGTTTCCATTTGTTTGCCTGAGCCTCTGATGCTAGGTGTGATGCTAAATCCATACTGCAGGCCAAATTTATTCCCCATAGTGCTGCTATGACAGGTGGCACGCATGAGTCATGTGAGATGCCATTGGATGGAGCTAGAAGAACCAGGTCACTCCTACATGTTTGACATTGAGATATATTTCCACTTGGCACATTCAGCCAATGACACTAAGCAACATTAGGAACCTGCACAAATGCACACACATGCTTGTTTGCTTGCGTCCATTGTGCAGTGAAGCTCCGTTATTCCTGCACAGCCACCGAAAAAAACTCTCTTGTTGCTATGCTTTTTAAAGCTACTCTTCATCTCTTTCTCTCTCCATCCTACTACCTACTTAACAGGGCATGGTTACATGTAGGAACAAGCTGCAGTGCTTGCTGTGCACTCAGTTAGGATCACTTTTCCAGAACTTTCTCGTAATCCTGTCCAGAAGCCATTTGTAAACTTGGACACTGATCCTACGTCCCTCATAACCAGTACTGAAATAACCTTGACAGGAAAAACAGACTAAAGGTTCATTATTCAGATAAAACACATTCAAGATCTCACATTATCCCTTTTGGCTAATGCATACATGCATGTGCTGTTCAGAATTTGGAAGAATGTCATTAATGAAAATATATAAATTTTTGCTAGTCAAAGCCTACTTGGCTGTAAACAGACCTTTCTGAGGTCCAATATCAGCAAATGTGTGTTTATTCCTCCATATGCGAACAATTTATTAGCTGTGGGTGCACGTCATTAAGAAAAAGAAAGGGGCCAATGTAAATCCTGACTAGACCTCCCACCATCATCCTCAGGGTCTTTTTGGCTTGGCTTGGTTACATTTATTATAACAGAGTTCTACTGTAAAGACATAAAGTACACTGATTGTTTGTGTAGTATTATACTGAATGCCAATTTTACTCATAATGTTTAGTTACAAAACACTTTTTTTAAATAGGGATAATGCAGGAATATATCCTGCTTTGTTTTTTTTTATATGGTGTATGATATTGCAAACAGATGGTTTGGTTCCTGACCAGTGATAAGCTACAAAACAGAAAATGCATGCAAGACTTTTTACACCACAACAGCTGTTGTGCCTGTTCTTCCACTGAACCATGCATCCATCCATCCATTCATCCATCCATCCATCCATCCATCCACTGAAGAACCCCTATGCATGATATAGACACGAGCGAAGCGATTGAACAAACATGACTCACTTTCCTGCCTTTTACGCTTTCACCAAGCGCCTGATTAACAAAAGAGCTTTTAATAACGAGCTGCGGCATCTTCCTGCAACACAAAGGCCTGTCATCTCAAAGTGTCACTTGTTCTTTTTTTACATAAAGTCACAGATACTTTTTGTCTAAAGTCAGCAGCCATTTGAAACTATATGCCGGCATGCTGAAGCCGTGCAGGTAGGGATTTAGGTTAACTTAAATAGTCACCACATTCATTGTTAAGATGCATGATCCACAGGAGCACCTCTGCTGAGCACTATGATATACTGAAATGCCAAAGTATTTATTCAGACAGCAGCGGAATATGCATTTAGAAGAATGATGACAGGTTGCGCTAGTTGTCATGGCAACTGGAGGCTGTTATGACACACATCAGTGTCTAAGTTTCTGTATAATGCAGCCTTTGGAGACTTGAAGCTCACAAAAGCAATCAGGTCTGCAAAACCGCAGACTCTCTCAAATGGAAGCAGTTTACTAATAAAATCCCCACTGAAAACAAGCAAAGCATCCCCCAAACTTTAATATACAAAAAAGTGCAAGCTCAGGCCAAGACCAAATTGCTATTATTTTAATGAAGGCTTGCTATATTTAGTGTGTGGCTTTCCATGATGTGGCAAGACTGTTGCAAATTATTAATGACCCTAAATGTCAGGGTTTGGTCTCCTGGATTGTGATGATGAAGAGGATTAATTAACGAATAAATCTGCTCCTCGTTAATGCCATGTTTGTGGGATTCCAGGGAAGGCCACACGCAGAGCATCATGGGTACTGAACCCAGCATGAAGAATATCACCAGGACGAGATGTAAAACTGAAAAAATACCTCTCCATAAACAGGTATGCAGCACAATATCCACCATAATCAATCTAATAATATCACTGATAGATTGATCCAGGTTATGTAACACCTGCTGCCACATACAGGTGCAATATCAAAACCACTTATACCCACTAAAACCTATATAGGATAGGCAACAAATTACACTGCACAATCATCTGTGAGAGAAGCTGTGCACCTCAGGTCAATACAATATCACAAACATGACCCAACAGATCAATATGAGCCCACAAACACTTGTATACCATAGACATGCACTCATTTCACGTCCAATAACCAAACTTTGCTATTCATCTCCAAGCACAGCCATAACAACGACCAGAAAGATGAACTTAGTGTCCATATCCAGACCATTAGGGTTATCTAAGCTGTGTCTGAAAAATATGACTAAACATCAGTACCTGAACAGTCACGTTCATCAGTTATAGCACTGATCCACAATCTGTGTTCTGGAGGTCATTTGTTTGAAAGTTTACAGATTCCATGAGTTAGGAGGTCTTTAAGTTCTTTATACTTCAAAAGGTGACATTTACAAGTCCTTCGGAGAACTCCCAGAGCAGAAACAGACGAGAATTCGAAGTCTTTCAGTGGTACTCTCTATCTCGCCAGATCTCATTTCGAATATCGAGCAGATGTCTTGATCCGCAAGTCTTTCTTCCACATTTTAACGCTTGCCAACTTACAGCATGCCGCGAACTTTGGAACCACAGCGTTATTCGGCATATTGCTGATTTGGTTGCTGAATGTTGGAAAGCCTTAGTGAGAAACAGCTGGTTGGTTTTGGGGATGCAAAAACAATGGCTTTCAATGTGAGCACTAAAACATATATCCACCATGTGTAGATAGAATTCTGTTTTAAGGATTTTTTAAGGATAGATGTTTTAAGTTTTTAAGGATTGATGTCTAGTGCATTTGGATGGGAAATTAAATGAAATTAAATAATTCTACTCACATGTATGTGATATTTGCTGCTGCCGCTTGACCCAAGTCTCATTTTTTTCTGGTTTTCTACTGTTTGTAATGTATAATTTGATATTTTTGTCTAAAATGCCAGATGAAATGTCTTGTCTCTGCGAGGAATTTCAACAATCCCTGGTCGAGTAGTTTGATCATTATTCCTGATGTAGGTAAAAATGTGAATTTTAGACAAAATGAACTTTTCTTCTGGCAACAGCTATCTAACGACACCTAATTCTAGACTCTACTGAGATTTACACATAAAAAACACACTCAGAATAAAGTACATGCAGAAAATGGGGCCCGTAATTAATTTATATTTTCATTATAGGCTCAGATGTCATAGTTGTCACCACCTCTGAAGACATGAGCACATAGTCCCGTATGTCTTTTCCTCTATATGTCTGACTAACAAGTGAACTTAGCTTGATAATTATAATTAAGAACATTATGTCTGTGTGCCACAGAGACAGCAAACCACACGCACATGACATAATGATATATAATGAAATATATATATATAAGTTGACAGTTATGTTATAGTACAAAATACTTATGTATACGCCTACGGCTAATACCATCCCCCATTATAGTCATGGCAAGATATAACAAAAACCACCATGTATTTCTTAAATATGACACGCAATAAAGTATATGCAAACAAAAATGTTGACATGTCTGGACACGTAATACATACAACCTATTACAAGTCCTTTCTCGCCAGAGCAGCTGATTGGCTAATTAGACCAGGAAGGGCCAGATGGCTGGAGAGGAGGGACAGATGGGAAATGTAGGCGAGAACAGGAAGGTTAGCGTGTTACTGTCACACCTCTTGCTTAGCGCCACAGGATGTGGAACTCTGAGAGACAGGAGAGTGGACACTCAACACACACACACCAAGCTCCGTCTGCAGTTGCTGACCTGAAGCAAGTGTTCCGGTACTGAGGCTGAGCCATCTGATCTGTGTCATGTATTATGTATCAAAACCAATCTGAACGGGCTTTATCTGTGAGCTCCAAAGGTCAGACGGGACCTATATAAATACTACACTGTAAATGTCATCCAGTGCGAGAAAAACAAAAAAACACTCGCAAACTACATCCTGGCATCAATCAGCAAACTACTGAAAACAAACTCAAAGGGCAACCTGATGACACAAGTGCACATATGTATGCACTCAAACCACTGCAGAGTTGATATATCTCTTAGGACAGCCTGTGTTTATTCGTAGAGTTTGTCCACATGACCTTAGACATGCCATAAGGCCATTTGACATAATCGGGCACTGGAATAGATACCCAGACACTATGACCATATTGGGTGCCAGACTATACCCTGTTGTGACACATGGTACGTATCAAAAGGCAGATCTCTGGGTAATTCCTAAACATGATAGCTAATGGCCTTTAAGGTTTTCCTTACATGCTTGTAGGTATATATATTAGCCTCTGTATACAATATTATTTTACCAAGACCTAGGGTGCACACCAAATGTATAAAAGAAGACAAAAAATAAGATACACAAATTTACCACCAGTGGGGTGTCTTGGCAAGATTTCTCCCTCTGTGCCTATTCTATCTTTCCCCTTATCTCTCTGCCCAGTGCCCTTGCAGCTGTTAGCCATCCAAGCTGGTGCAGAAAAAAAAAAGCTGCGTTCATCTGGTGAATATTTATGCATTTGCTTTCCATGTCCTTTGAGTATTTGTTTTTGTGTTTGTGTGCATATGTGTGTGTGTGTGTGTGTGCTTTTATACCCTCTACTAATTGGGCTCATCAACTGTGGCTGATATCTTCTTCCTGTTTTCCCCCTAGGGAATTTCCTGCCATTTCGAACGCACCTGGGATTCCTCGGAAAACTTGCTTGCTTGCTTGCTTGAGGATTTATTTATTCATATAATTTCCAAATTATTTCTGATATTTCATATTTTGTGCATCTTAGGCTGGACACAATAATTACAACTGGTCCACCAAAAAGGTTTTTTAAATATGCTTAAATATGACAAGGCTTGTTTAAACAGCACAGGTCAAATTCTCAACCATCCCCTTCATACGTCTTATGTAAGTTACATAAGTGACATCATTTCTGTGTTTCTTCTTTTAGATAGATTTGTTTTACCCAGATAAATCATGTCGCAGCACGGCACTGCACACATGTGTATGTACAGTGTGTTATAAATACAATACATGACATTGTCGGCAGACAGGCAGTAGAGGAAATACAAAGTGGTGGCTGTTGAGACAAACTTAAGCAAGATGTTGTGTAGTTGTGGTGTCAGAGTATGGTACAACACGACACATGAGACAACACAATACATGAGACAGCGCAATACATACTGTAAATGCTGACAAATGACCTTACTAATCAATAAACCATAACAAACAGGGACATTATGTTGTGTTGGATAAATACTAATGTGTTGCTTTATTCCTCTAGAGTTGATGTACTTGCCAAACTTGCCAATAAATGCCACACTATGAAATGATGTTCTTTTAGTTAATACCAGCCTTAATGCTAGAGAGAAATTCAGTCATGGCTATAGCTGATTGGAGGTAATACGTGTAAAAGCATCCAAACCATGCACTACATGTTTTCTTATATACATAGCCTAGAAATCAGATGGCCAGATATAGCTGCCACTTCTGGCTCCGCACAACCCACCCAGGCATGACGCAATTTCACAGTGGGTTACCATCCAACATCAAAATTTCAAAAGGCAGAACGAGGGGGCAAGAGGGAGAGAAATAGAACAATGCGTCTGATTTTTTTTTTTCTTGTCGCAATAACGCCAACACCCCCCTTCCTCCCCCGCTACCCCCCCAACCTAAGCAGAAGCTGAACAAGCTCTCAGCTAGGCTTTGAGGGCTCCGATTGTCAGCTGGGAGAGATCAGGTCAAAATGAGGAGGGAAAAAAAAAAGGGAGAAGAGAATCTGCAGTGGGATTGAAAATAGCCCATGTGCCACATAATAATTTGGCATGGAGGGGAAAAAAAGGCGAAATAACGAGAGAAATGGCACCAATTTATCTTGGCGCTGTGGTATTGGCCACCAGATAACAGAAAGCTGCCTTAGTGGCTGATGTGTTCTTATGAAACCACACGCTCACGCACAAACAAATATGTGTGTAATGGATTGTGTTTGTCATCAAAATGCATTTCATTTATTTTTCATGTACTGCCATTATACAGAGGAGCGCTACTGAATTACGTCCAAACTGAAACCTGGAACCTGAACATTGAGTGGCTTTACTGTTTCATAACAGTAATGTGTGTGTGTGTGTGTGTGTGTGTGTGTGTGTTTTCTACTCTCATCAAAGAAAAATCAAGCTTGCGTTTAAGTACAAAGATAATAATAATAATAATAGTTATTATTATTATTATTATTATTATTATTATTATTATTATATGTATGCTAATACATTTTGGATTGATTGTAAAATCAGGTGGCCTGTATATATAAAACATATAAAATGTATACTTAGTAATGCTGTTTCTTGGGTATTGTGTAACTTTAATGACGTATATGTTAAATAGTTGGAAGCCCCGTAATAAAGAGATATATGAGATATTTTACTGATAGATATGTGATACATAAATAATAATGGTATACAGTATACATTATGTACATCTACATACAGAAACATATATTTCCACAGAACATAGCATCCATTTATACCAACAGTTCTGTATTTCGACAAATAGAACGTTAAGAAAACTCATCAGGGATGTTGCACGCCCCTGGGGTTCAAAAAGAAGGAAAATGGTGAGAAAAAAGGAACAAAGTGAAGGGGAGAAGAGACTGGTTTGACAGTCATCCCTCTCAACTGTTCTCTCAGAGATCTCTCACTCCTCTGCAACTGCCGTTTTTTTCTCACTCCATCACTCCCTCTTTCTTTCACACAATCTCTTGCTTTCTCGCACACACACACACACACACACACACACACAATCACAGGCAGAAAGATCTCAGTTTCCACCCACATTGTGACAGAGCAGGGAAGGCTTTAAACAAGCTTCACACTCACACAAGCATACTGCAATGAACACACTCTCACAATACATACACAGATCGAAAAGTACACACATCTCGCAACTCCCTGAGTGACCCTGATTGAAAAACCTGCATACATGACAGAGGTAGACCTTCCAAACACTCCTTCACCGATACATTCCGAAACACTGTTTTCTGTCCTGCCACCCCCAAACATCCACCCCCACCCACAAACACAGAATATAAGCTTACACATATAAAACTGTAGTTATGTTACTGTTTGCATATTTCAGTTTTGACCAATTCTTCTGTATCATGTATGAAATTGACATATAGTCAGATCCAGTTGGGCATTGTGTTTGCTTTTAAAATATAGTGCAGCACTCATACAATCACTGGTTTATGAGAAAATTAACAGCACCATCTTTTTCCTGTAATGCCTAACAAGGTTAAAGAGACATGGATCACATCTTTGTGCAACACATTTCAAGAGATTTTAAATTCATCGTAAGAAATTATGAATTTGTGTGTTTTATACAGTCATGTATGTGTGGATGCATTTTTACTTCTGATGAGACCAAAATCACAGACTAGAATCGAACTTACTTTAAAGTAGTCTGGTAATTTTTTAATCATTTAGAAATGTCCCATTTGACCAGATGCATTTCCAAGCGTATCTGCAGATATGTTTGTTGAGATTCAGGTGGTGCATTTTGTAAATGGCTCTTAGGAAAAGCTTCTATCAGAAAGGTTCGTCAGTACCAACTAATCATTTTTATTTATGCCAATAATTTAGATGCCAGGACTTTCCTGATTACAATTTTAAAACTTCTACTCCTTGTTTCACCTGTAAATACAATAAAAAAGTAAATGAATATAGAATAGAGGGATGATCTATATACTGCTATATGTATGCACTATAAACATTTAGAATGTTTCAAAACATTTTTAAACATTTCTGTTATGTCGGCAGGACAGAAAAGATGTATTTAATCTTTTTGGCTGATATATTTGCTAAGAAAATCTTTTACCATGCTGATGATTCAATTAATAAATAATCTTTCATAGCCCATAGTGATAAATGTAATATCCCTCTCATAACCTTTGGTCTAAAGAAGAGATCACCTGTCAAAAAGCCAGTTCTGTGTTGAATAAAATAAACGCTATAAAAACACATCTGTTGTATTTAAAGGAATTCCTAAGAGATCGATCCAGAAGTAGACAGATTATAGTAGACAAATCATAGTCTCTTTATGAGAACACAGACATGAAGACAGACATGTTTGTGGTGTTTTAATATAATGTCAGCAAGTAACTAACATTACTTTTACCTTTGAACATACATTGTAGCCGTTCAGCTGTGCTGCTTTGAAAAGAGTTTAAAACCTCTCTGTAAGCATAAATCAATGCACCTTGATGTTAAAGCAAATGTCCTTTTACTCAGGACATGTCTCCATTCAAGGAACTGTTTTAAGAAACTGTATTATTTAGATGTAAGTCAGAGCTCTATGCTGGGTTTAAACACAGCATTGGCTGTGACTGTAATGGCCTCTCAGGGAAATCATGCTGATTCTCACATTATATGTCTACTAAGATAAGTGATTATGCCTAGAAATACAGCGAATAACTGTCTGAAGAACATGTAAAATGACGCTTGCTCAGATTGCTCTCCGACCTGCATGTTGGTCTGCTACCAGGCTCAGATGCTATCTACAGATGCACCAGGGAGGAAGGACCAAGCAAACAACATTTCTGCTCTTTAGCATGGCTATGAAATCACACAGAAGACATATGACATAAATAAATAAATAAATAGGAAATAGGAAATAAAGAAAGAAATATACAGAATGTCTGGTTTTCAGTATTATGGCCATTCTTATTGGGATTTGCCTAGGAACCATTATTCCAATCACTACATCGTGTGGGGATATAATTATTATGTATACTTCTTTTAGTTATTGTGGACTAAAAACACAAATGATACCTTGGCTACAAGTAGATTTTACCTTTATATACAGATATGTAACAGAAAATGTGTTTAGGAAATAGCAATAACTGTGGGAACTTTAGGAAAAAATCTTTAGTAAGACGATAAAGTCCATTAAAAATGTATTAATATCAACTAATAATGTAATCATTATCCAGTATGCGCAGTTGGACTAATGTTGTTTTTTTTTAAATACAACTAATTCAAAAATATTTGTTAATCTATTCCAGTTTTTGTCTAATGAGACCATAATCACTCCAAATTCTAAACTTAACAACATAAAAGAAATATGCCTCCATTATACTCTTCACAAGCAGATCAAATTCTGCTTTACCCACCTGTGTATGTCATACTGCATGTTCAAATTTTTTCTTTTTTTTTTTGCAGTAAAGGAAAGGACATCTGTGTAAACCTAAATTAAGGAATAGTAGAAATACTTGATTCCTATTCTCTGAAATGTGTGAGGCTTTGGGTTGGACAAAGTCAAAGTCAACAAACTACTGGTCAGTGTCAGTTCCTGAGCCTCTCATTTTCTGACCAGCCCAGTCCACCTGTACACATGTAACTCTGCACTCTGCTAAAATGTGGTTTAATTTTCAACCTCAGAGCACCCAGAATTCCACACAAAGAGCTAAGGAAAGGGGTTGTCTCCTTAAATGTCTAAAACACAGTGACATGGTCTCTAAAATGAGTTCTTTCTCTCTTCATCTTCTTATCTCTCTCTTTCTCCCCAGGCAATCTCCAGTAGTCACAGTGGTCAGGTTTTATCAGTATGAGTATTTACACACTAGTGGATTGGTAAGTGGAAATTCATTGCTTTTATCTTCTGAAATGCCCTTCAAAGATGAACATGTTGACAGCTTCTAGTGTGGGCATGAATTAGATTCATTTTAAACTAAGCTATTGTTGACAACTGTTAAGAGGACAATATGGTATCATATATACAGTTCTCTCTGTATAAATGCATAAAAGACTGGGTAGTAGTGGAAATAACACAAAACACTTAATCAAGTAGCTTAATTCAAGGAAATTACTCAAGTAAATACTCCAAGCACAGAAGTAAACCTCAGACGCCCATGACTGTGTTGCCGGTTAAACAGATGGCCCTCCATGGTATTTACAACCCACTCCATACTGGGAAAACCCAGTCATCTAGCCATTCCAATTTTTGTCAAAGTTGCTCAGATTTTCACACTTGCCCAATTTTCCTGCTTTCAACACATCAGCTTTGAAATCTGACCATTGACTTTGAAATAACAGTTGCTTTAGTTTTTTTTCCATTAAATTGGAAATTATATAACATAATGTGCCTGGATCAAAGCATCTGGAAAGATGCTAAAGCCTGTAGTGACTGCTTTGCATTTTGTACATATGATGAATTTTGACACCATGCACCCATTATAATCCTAAAGTCCTGCTGATCAGGATAATGTACAGTTTCTCACCAGATTAAACTGGTATACAGCTCCTAGATTACATCTAGGCATACAAAAACAAAGACCAAGTAATACAGTAAAGATTGAAGTAGTTAATGAAGCTGCATCTGAATGGAATCTGAAGGTTGTAAGCTCAAATCCAGGGGCTGCCAAGAAACTTTGGACTTTGGCCACCTAAACATGCAGTGCTTTCACAGCACAGTATTCACCACTGTCAGAATAACTTCTTATTCGTTTTTATGCATGTAGCTATAGGCTTGTGGTTAAGGGACCAGCCTTGTGAACCGAAAGGTTGCCGCAATGCACCTAGGCCCCAAGAACCATGGATGGGGTTGCCCACTAGTCCAGGCACGTGGGCTCACTGTCCACTGGTGTGTGTTTATTAGGTGTGTGCACTGTATGTGTGTTTCGTGGGTTAAATTGTAAGGTCAAGCTCAGTTGTGTGTGCAAGCATAATGGTCAGTGATTGGTTCACTTGCAGTATAGTCACTGCTAGTCACATTTTTTATTGCCTTTTTTTCTGATGGATTTTTGAATAATGATTTTGACTTTCCTTCATTTGTACTTGCCATGAATAAATCATAAAACAGTTCAACATAATCATACGCTAAATGACCACTTATTAATGTGCATGAAATTTGAGCATCAGGCCTGTTTAAAAAGCACTGTATATGTATTTCCTATTATTTAAAGTATTGCATATTGCGACTTTTGGCAATGGTCGTGTGCAGAAGCGCTATGTCAGCAAGTCCTTGCTTTGAGTTTCAGACCAATTTAATTTGTCTGTTTTTTACAGACCAAAAGGGCCCCAAATCATCACATATTCCTCTTCCAAACAAATTAGGTGATCTTCTGTGAATTTTATGTCCTGCCACAGTGTAAGATCGCTGAGACATTGAGAATGGGGTCATAAAAAAAAAGGTGGGAAAAAATGGTTTTAGCATTTGGCTTCAAAACTGTTAGTAACATTAACAGTAAAACACGACTGCAAGAGAAATGGCTCATGCTGCTACAGACCACTTCTCCTCCCGTAACCTAGTAGCATTAAAAGCTTTTCTTCATCATTACTCAGAGCATAATTGACCTCAAGGGGCATTAATAAAGATCACACATCACACAAGCTACTGAAATTACAGATTTTCTTTTCATCTGTTGAACGGCAAAGCAGAACACTGAAGGTCATGTTCTCTGAATCAAGCTCCAGTTTGATAAGATTTCACATTTGAAACAAATTAATTTATTTGACACCGTACAACATACAACTGCTACATTTCCTTATTTTGGGGTATCTCATAAGCTTATGATAACTTTTAACACCACCACACTGGTCTAACTTTTAACAGCAACACAACCTGGTATGCATTAACCTTTTCACAGCATCTCATTCAATATCCAATATCTTCAATCCACCCTGGACTGTGATCATGTATCGACTCAGAACTCTGCATGGCAGACAAGGATGCCCTTTGCACTCTAATTAGCGAAGCCTTGAAAAATGAGTGCAGCAGTGGAGCAGATTAGTGGGCATATGTCAGAGGCTGACACTTGTACTCATTTATCCAATCAACCGCAGCAGAAGGTGCTTTCTGTTGGGTTGAACTAGCTCTCGAGTAAGGAAGAAGACTTTTGGGTGTAGAAATGACCAGGGCAAAAGCCTATATTAAAATTAATTAATAACCTGATTACATAATTATATTGATATCCTGCACAGAACTGATGCAAAATCCCTTTTTTTAGATATACTATGCAACTTATTGCAGTGGCCCCACTATAATAATCTTTCAGTCTGGTAATGTCTGTATTGACCTAGTCTGCCTTTTTTGACCTTGCATTAAGGACTACATCCATTACATATTATATTTTAAGACACGTGACTTGCCAATTAAAATGTTCCCATTTTTTATGTCTTATTTCATATTTTATGTCTTTAGTCCTGCTATACTTGTTTAGCCATGTATTTTCTAGTTTTAGTCTTTTGCTTGCTAGGAATTTTGCCTGTTGTTAATAGAAATGGCTGAAAGTTTGTATATGGCTGTTAAAGGTGAAATTGGTTTCAGTTAAGACACTGAAATTACACAGTGTTCTCTAAACAAATTATATCAGCAACATTGCTCAGCATATTGTTTAGAAAGCACTATTGAACCATAATTATTAGTCTTAGAGATGTAACCAATCCCATATGGACTTACTATGCTGAATATCTGCCCAAAATTAGTCCAGAGAGCACATCCAAGATGTGTCATCCAGATTCCTTGGTGGAGTGCCAATAAATCATGAGCATTATGTAATACATACAGGAATATATGATTAAATAAAGTGTTAATAAAAAACTAAGTCTGGAGAAGCGAAAATAATTTAATTAAACATTTAACAGACATGATCAGAAATGACCTTGGTGAGAAGGTGTTGATTAATTTTGTATAATAGCTGCTATGACAGCCTCACACCCAGTGTTTCTCCAGGATAGGCTCCAGAGCTAACATGACCCGTTCAGTTCAAAGCACTGAATGTGTCAGTGAGCAGATCTGACACTAGTGCCTGTTGTAATTCAGATCACAGATTCATTAATTCATTATCTAAGCTGCTATCCTAGTACTGGGTTGCAGGGGTGCTGGAGCCTAGGGGCAATCTAGTATCTTCAATTCACCTGTCTGGATGTATTTGGATTGTCGGAGGAAACCTGAGCACCCCAAGGAAACCCACAGAGACATGGAAAGAACAACTCCACAAAGAAAGAATCCTGATCGAACGGCTGGGGAATCAAACCCAAGCTCTTTTTGCTGCAAGGCGACAGCACTACCCTTTATGCCACACTGCCAACAAAACTGCCGATTGATTTTTAATATTATGTTACTGATTCTAAAGAAACAGCTCATTCACAAGGACTTTATAGTGAGTGCTCCAAGGCTGAGGCTAATAATGAACAGAGGTGAATACATTTGGAAAGACAACCTGAACTGTAACTAATTAAAGCGGGGATTAATCTGACTGAGTAATTGGAAGGACTGCTGGAGAACCACTGTTGGTCCCAGTCCAAAGTTCCAAAGCACTTAGATTGTATCCTCTCTCTATAGTTAATCACTTTGGATACATGCATATGGTCAACGTAACCTAAATACAATAATTCTGGGATAACTGCGACCATAAATTGATAGTCTGCAACAATACTTGAATAGGCTGTGAAAGTGAGTGATTGATTGGTATTAATGGCGCCAAAGTGTGCCAATTGTGATAATGTGACATTCCCCACGCCAATATACAACCTCCACCAGGCAGGACTCAAGGTAAGTTGGGTAATTGATGCAAAATTCTGACTCTAATCACAGATTTATCAGAACAGGCTACATTTTTTCCAGTCTTTAACTGGTCAGGTTTGGTCAGCCTGTGCCAACTGCAGCCTTAGTTTGTGTTCTTGGATGACAAAAGTGAAATCTGGCATGGTCTATTGTTGCTGTAGCCCATTTGCCCTCAAGGTTCAATGCTTTTCTTCTCTGTTTTCATGAAGCCTTTCTGTCAGATCAAACCAGTCTGGCTATTCTCAGTTGATCACTCTCATCAACAAGGCTTTTCCATCTACAGAACAGCTGCTCACTGGATTTTTTTCTTTATTTCACCATTCAGAGTATACTGCAGTCACTGGTTGCATCAAAATCCCAGAAGATCAGTGGTTATACAATGTTTCACACCAGCCAGTCTGGCACCAACAATCATGCCACAGTCACTGAGATTAGACTAAATCTTTTTTCCATTCTGATGGTTGATGTGAGCATTACCCAAAGCTGCTGACCTGTATCCGCATGATTTTATTCACTGCACTGCTACCACATGATTGGCTGATTATATAATTACATGAATGAGTAGGTGTGCATGAGTTGTCAATAAAGTGCCCAGTGAGTGTATGTATTTTGTAACAGGGTGCTTTCCTGTGGGCATGTGAGGGACTGGAAATATTCGTTGGGCACTTGGCTTGAATCAACATTGAATCATGTTCTCACAGCAATAGAACTAGTGTTTCCATGGAAATGGACCAAGATAACCTCTGGCAAGCATTATCCAGTTTTATTGCTAGTACTATATACCGTTGGAAATAGAGAACCGTCCAGGTGATAGGTAGGAATTTCAGTAGTTAGTGATATGTGAAGCCCTTTAAGGGTCCTTGAGTTCAAGAACATTGCGGTAAGCAATGGTAGAATTGCTACTCTTCAGCATGACACAGCTCATCAGTATGCTTTCCAACATGCACCTGTAGGAGATGGTGAAAAGCTAGGCAGACCAATTTACTTTCTTTAGGAACTGGATTGGTTGATTCTTTTCTTTTTTCTTTTTTTGACAAGGAGAATAGTGTTAATGATTCCATGGCAGAGTGAAATGCAAATACCTGGGGGGGGGGGGGACCTGAAACTCAATACACAAATTGTATTACTTTTCATTAATGAAATAAAGAAAGTGTACTGAAACACTGAAAAGCAAAACCATTGCATTGCTCAAACGTTGCTCGATCTCTTGAATGAGAAACAGCCGGCAGGGGATTGCTTATTTCAAATCAAATGCTGATCTTAATGCTAAATGTAATCCACCTTTAAAGGCAATCCAGGCCACTGCACTGCATTTCACTGTGCAATTCTGTCAAGATGGAATAAATTCTCACCGGTGGGGGGAAAAAAGTTAAATTCAACACACGATCCGTATTGCCTTTTATTAGCAACACACAGAAAACACTGCACAGTGAAAAGCAAAACGTTTACTGTATTGTCCTTACATTAGTCTTTGGTCCGACAGGAGTGGGATCAGCCTTAGGCTTACGGTTAAGGAAGCAGCCTTGTTACCAGAAGGTCCCCAGTTTGAACCACTCACTGACAAGACATGACTAAAGTGCCCTTGAGCACGTCACCTAACCCCCAACTTCCTCATGTGTGCCATGGATAGGGTTGCCCACTGCTTCAGGCACGTGGGTTCATGGCCCTCTAGTGCATGTGTTCACTAGTGTGTGTGTTTGTGAGGGGTGAGGGGATTAGTGGGTGCAAGGGCATCTCCTGTGCACAGCCCTCTTCAGGTCACCCTGTCAGATTCTCTATTGGATTTAGGTTCCCAAATTTGTAAAAGATTTATGTTAATCTATTGTACAAATTATATATGTTACATTAAAGGTAGAAAAACTTTTAAACTTTTAACCTTTTAACCTTTAAACCTTTATACTTTAACAGAAGTGTGTAGACTTTTTATATCGACATAAGGTTGAAATTTCAAGGGTTATAGCTTTATGTGAAAAATCTCTTTAGAATAACGAAATGATTATAAACTGATTGAGTACTCAAGCTAACATGACAAATGCCTAGTTACATCATTACATTCTCCATAGCATAGTGGTCAGCCTGTTGGACTCCCATATATAAGGTCTCAGGTTCAAAGCTCAGCTCTGCTTTGGGGGCAGCCGTGGCCTAGTGGTTAGGGAACCGGTCTCGTGACCGGAAGGTTGGGCAAGACACGACTGAGTGCCCTTGAGCAAGGCACCTAACTACACAACTGCTGTGGTTTGGGGCTGCTCTGGGCAAGTGAGTACACTGCCCCCTAGTGTTCACTGGTGTGCGTGTGTTTCACTGCACGGATGGGTTAAATGCGGAGGTCACATTCCTCTGTGTGCAAGCACAGTAGGCAAATAGGTCACACACCTGTTACTCCTGATGAACTAGGTCAACAATTCCAATTATAAAATATCAGTAATATAGTACATACATTAAGAACAGCTCATTACCAGAATATAATGGTTTTTTTTGTTTGTTGGAACCCCTCAAAGTTTAGTTTATGAAACTATGCCATACACTTGTTAAGGCTTTCACTGTGTCTTCCTACATTAGTTATATCAAAACTCCAGGGTCGAAGATCTTCATTTCCTCTCCTGAAGTTGACAATCATCTCTGTAGCTTTGTTGACACTGATTGAGAGATTGTCTGCACACCCCGCTGTGAGGAGTTTACCCTGCTCCATGCTGGCTTCCTAATTATTGTTGTTAACGAGGTCCACATTCGGCGTGTCATCAGCAGATGTTATGATTGCGTCATGCTTGGGAACACAGTCATGTGAGAGAGCAGTGGTGGAAGCAGTATTAATTAAAGTGTCAGTCACTGGTGTGTCAGTTTACATAATGATTAGAAATGGCAGATCCCAGGCCATTTAAGAAAAATCCTGAATATTGTTTATAGAGGAATAAGAAAGCAGAATGTCTCCCTTATGTTTATGTTTTTACAGAAGTCATGAGTCAAAAAAATATCACACAAGTGTATTTTGTGCAGTTGCTAGAGGCAAGCTGTTCACAGTAGGCCGAAAACTAAGATTGTGCTAAGTGCTTTACTGCTGCTTTGCTAATTCCAGCTGCTTTACACCACTAGTTACACAATGAAAGCTGCTTCTGCTATAAACTGAGCCATACGAACCTTACAATTAAGTGTCAATGATCATAATGACAGCATGGCCGCTACAGCTAAGCATCAAAAGGAATATAATTTACACCACTAAATATAGATATCTACAATGACTGCAGAGTGCCTCATTGTATTGAAGTCATTGTGCTAGTTTGGGTTAGAATGTGGTAATGGGGATGATACCAGAAACAACAAGAGGAGGTAACAGTCCACTTTGAAAGTCCAGTACATCCCTAAGTCAAAACTACATATTTCAAAAACGACAAAACCATCAAGTTTGCGGATGACACCACTGTGTTGGGTCTCATCAGCAAAAATGACGAGTCAGCACACGGAGAAGAAGTGTAACAGTTAACAAACTGGTGTATAACCAACAACCTGTCTCTAAAAGTAGACAAGACCAAATAGATGTTGACTTCAGGAGGACAAGGCGTGATCACTCTCCACTACACATCACCTGCTTCACTGTGGAGATCATCAAGAGCACCAAGTTCCTTGGAGTTCACCTGGCAGAGGATCTCACCTGGTCCCTCAACACCAGCACTATAGTCAAGAAAGCCCAGCAGCATCTCTACGTTCTGCGAAGGCTGAGGAAGGCACATTTCCCACCTCCCATCCTCACCACATTCTACTGAGGAACCATTGAGAGCATCCTGAGTAGCTGCATCACTGCCTGGTTTGGGAACTGCACTGTATTGAATCACAAGTCTTTGCAGCGGGTAGTGAGGACAGCTAGGAAGATCGGCTTCTTTCCACAAGCTATCAGACTCCTGAACAACCAGAATCTGGTCTAAACAAATGGACACATTAGTGACTGGACTGAACAGCACAGCACATCCTAAAGTGTTTTTTCCTTAAACCATCATATACAATTTGTAATTTATGATCTAATAAAGTCAGCTATAAACAATTGTCCCTTAACCAGCCACTTTTTGTTCTCTTTTTTTAATTTAATACCCCTCATCTCAGAAGTATTATACATTAATAATAATAATAATAATAATATAATGTGTTCTTTCTTTTCCATTTTATAGTTATTACCAGTAATATTAATAGTACAATTCCTACCTATAGACACAATAGCTAACAGTCTGAGGATGAAAATAAGTTTTAATGTGGGGATAATACCCACACTATTAAGTATATTTGTCATAAATGAATGAAATATCTAAGCGAGGTAAACATTACACCCCCTGACTGTGATTCACTGTAATGGTAACTGCACAATGAAATCAAAGCACTTAGGGACAGAAATATAGTGCAGTTCCTTTATACACACATTTATATTATATTACCATAGTAATGGGTGACCTATAAAAATGACACACTTTGGAAAATGTTAATGTTATTGCCACAACATGACTTGATACCCTGAATAATTTAGCTGCAAAAATGTAAAACTCGATCCTGTTAAACTGTTAAACTTCTGTCATTATGAAAGAAATATGCACATACACCTTTTAAATGCATATGGCTGGTACCTGCTGGGAATACTCTGATTGATGAACTGAGTCATTTAGTAATTTCTTCGGGACAAGGCAAGCAGGGTTGCACAAATAAACTCTCAACGCTCAAATTGAAATTGAATAGTATTCTCCGGAGGTTTAGACGGTTCAGAATGTGAGACTGCTTTTCACGGGCAGTGGAGTGCACAGGAATCTGAGTTTAGTATGCAAAAAAGGTATGCATTGACAAACAAATATCAGCATGTATTAGAGTGAACAGCAGAGGTCAAAAAACCTCTTATTACTGCCTTCAGTGCAGCTTCTTCCACTTAGTTCAGGTCTAACTTTGAAAAGTGAGAACGTGTCAATCACCAGTTGGAAAACTGTCAGTCAGGACTATTCTAGTGCATGAAATGTTTCGTTCAGGATAAAGCTTTGACACCTTGATGAGTGCACTTGGGGAATCTATTAAAGACAGAAAGCATAACCTGAACAAGACATAATATAAACACTATGAACCAACTGTGTGTGCATACTGCACTAAGGAATAATCAGTATGTGTGTTATGGCCTGTCAAGGGAAGGCTGGTTAGCTTCCAACCAACACCAATTCACTCAAACAGATGGAGACATGAAGATATTTATACTGTCATACTTCTTTACAGTCTTTTTGTGTCATCCTATCCGCATTTACAGGTGATTCTGAGGTCCATGACAATAAGACAAAGTACAGTCAAGAACAATGTATAAAAGTACACAGTAATGATCTGACAAGGACATTTCAGGGTTAAGTACTTAATTACGGTTGCCAGGTTTGCAAGACACAAATCTGAATAACATGACATCAACGCCAGTCATCAAATTCTGTCTATTTCTGAAATTGAATATGTAACATTCCAGAATCTGCATTATATGAACAGTAATATATATTATATTATATTATATTATTTCAATGAAAATAAATCATATTATATTATATTATATTATATTATATTATAT